>JAFVLL020026566.1:12423-24664 GCA_021397915.2 Tor tambroides
CCAGTCTTATGTTGCACAGGTATATTTGTAGCAATAGCCAAAAATACATTGTATGGGTCAAAATTATCGATTTTTCTTTTATGCTAAAAATCCTTAGCAACTTTAAAGGCAATTTTCTCAATATTTAGATTTTTTTGCACCCTCAGATTCCAGATTTTCAAATAGTTGTATCTCGGCCAAATATTGTCCTATCCTAACAAACCAAACATCAATAGAAAGCTTATTTCTTCAGCTTCCAGATGACGTATAAATCTCAATTTCGAAAAATTGACACTTATGACTGGTTTTGTGGTCCAGGGTCACATATTTGTCTCCTGTAAAGCTTTAGAAGAGATCTCAACAACTTAACAAAGTGTGCACCAAGTCAAGTACTTGAAAGGCACAAAATTAAATTGAATCCCCTTGCAAGAGATTACAGAAAGACAATAAAGAGATCTCCCATGTTTCTCAAACGTTTCTCTCCCATTGTCATTCTGGATTAATTTCTTTCAGAACTTTCTCATGTCTCAGTTGTGTCTACTTTTATTTCTCCTAAGGATTTTTAGGAGAAACATCTCAGACACTGTTGAGACTAAAATGAGAGATATATGAAAATCACAACTAATTCTCCTGAGGTTAGAAAGAGTAACCACTGAGCAATAAAATATTCCTATAATAGCATCTCGATAGAGATTGCAGCAAGACAATAATGAGAAATTATATGATTCTTCCACCGCATTCTCAGCTTTGACTCTTTTTTTTCTCAAATAATTATCTTATCTCATTTGTGTCTACTTCTATTTGTCCTAAGGAATTTTGAAATGCTGTTGATACTAAAATGAGAGATATATGAGAATTTCATCTAAGTCTCCTGAGCTTAGGAAGAGCAACACTGAGCAATACATTTTTCCTATGGGCTGCTGTAATTGCTGCAAAAGGTGGACACCAAATATTACAGGGTTTTTTGTTTTCTTTTGTTTTTTCAACTGCTTAGGTACATTTTCAAAACTTTGCCTCTTTTTTCAAAACTTTACACACAAACCAAGAACTGCACACACAAATTGCAAAATGCCTCACATCTTTTGCAAAATTAAGCACTACATTCAAAATGTCACAAATACATCTCAAAAGCAAACATTTGTCTTACATTGCATATAACACCTTTGCCATAATATTATATTTTTGGATATATCATATACACACAGTTATTCAAAACCTAAAGCTCTTCTTTCATGAGCTCCTACAGTATGTACATTTCTGGACAAGATTGAAAGTAATTGGCAGAGAGATTTGGAAAAATTCACACTGTTACAACCCTGTGGTTGTTCTGTTTTCTCTACTGTGTTGGGGCTGTGTGTGTTTCTGCTCTCCCTAGGGAAAGCCATCTGATTGGCTCCTGCAGACTGATTGTTGCTGTCTCCTGACTGGTCTACAGAACTTTAAAAGTCACGACATCACTTCCTCAGCTGCAATAGTTTGTGATTTTGTGAGCAGTTTGTTTTGTATAGTGTAGAGTTTTGTGTAAGAGGTTGTATTAAGAGAGTTGTGAGACTGTGAGTACTGTTTGCTTTGTTTTGTGTTTTGGTTGCAAGTATTGTATCAATGATATACTGGTTTATTTGACCCATTTGCCTGTTTGACTTTTTGGATTGCCCTCTAAACTTGGTTTTGATTGGCTCTGTAAATACTTTGTAAATATTGAAAATACTAAATTGGCATAGTAGGGAGTCTGACACCATTTTTGTTTGTAAATTCTTTTGTTCTCTGTTTTGGTGTTAGGAAGTTAGGGCAGTGAGTTGTATTTTATTTTATTTTATTTTGGGTAGGTAAGGAGGGGTTTGAAAACAAGAAAATTTGTTATTTTGGCCTTGTCGGCTCCTGAACTTAAACTCCCAATAAACGTATTGTTGTTGAAAATCTTTTGTTCGTGCTAGTCCTTTCATGTTGCGCTTCTTCCCTATACAGGGCATAACAACATGAAAGCAAGATAGAAACTAAACAATTTTTTTTCTGTAAGCATTAGTGGTTGTAAATACAGTATTTCACAGTACAAAAGAAAAGAAATACATCAACCATGTGTAGTTGGACAGAAGCCAAACATAATTTTGAAAAATGTGATTATTCCAAAGGAATGGTGTGTTGGATGGAGGCCGAGATGTTTGGGAGTATTGCACATTGCTGGCATCCATTGTTCAAAACTTATAACTTGACCTTTGGCCAATATATAGTTGTATTTTAAAGCCAAAAAAGGTCAATATTTTCAGATCTGTCAGGTGTTCTAATAATTTTGGCCACCTCTGTACATTATATATATATATATATATATATATATATATATAAATTACACGCACACACATGTATCTATATATACTGAATATGCATACAAGCCAAGTCAGAAAGTCAACTTCTTTCAAGGGCTTTATACATTTCACAGCAGCTTCACAGTAGTATTAAATTCAAATTCTGCTGTGAAGCAACCTTAACTCAACAGTGCGCTCTGAAGCAAAACTCACACGAGTAGTTTTTATATTTTTCACATCTGTGTGTAGTTTGGCATGTATGTGAATATTTATTTTATGTTTGTGTGTAGAGTTACTATGCAAAAATACCATTTTTTTTAGAAAAGTTAAAATAGTTTTGAAAGAAGTGTTTGCTTTTGCAAGATAATTGTGATGTTTTGCATGTTGTGTGTGTTTTGAGTTTAGAGAAATGGAGTCATAGTTTCAAAAACTGTGTGTAACCATTAAAAAAAATATCTTATCTTGTTTCAGAAATTGTATGTGAAGTTCCTCATGACAAGCATGTGAGTATCCCGAAATGTTACTTCAGTGGAGAAATGAAATTGGGAGCAAAAAGATCTTACGACTGTGAGTCTGGATATCGTAAAACAGCAGAAGTGGCCACATGTACGCGAGGAGAATGGACACCAAAACCACTGTGTGCTGGTATGTTCTGCTACTAAATGTTACTTTTTTTTTTTTGATTGATTTGTCTCCTGCAAAAGACAAAGCATTTACAGTAATAGTTTCAACAATTTTCATGCTTCATCTCTTCTTACTCTTAGTTGTGCATAATTATGTCTTTAACAGAAGTAACGTGTGAGCTGAAGTCAACCACATTTGGAGTAAAAAGGATCAAGCCAGAGAGAAAAACTATTTTCAGAGCTGGAGAAAGTGTGGAGATAACCTGCTCAGAAAAACACTGGTTCACTTTTACAAAAGAAACCAGCAGATCATTTACATGCCAAGATAATGGAGAGTGGGATCATAACCCTGTTTGTGAAGGTAAGATTATAGAGAAACACTTCTGGATTTAGTGATGAATTTATTGTTATCTGGGTATGAGAAAATAGAAGCAGAGGCCACATGTACACGAGATGGATGGACACCGACACCACTGTGTGCTGGTACAGTATATTCTGCAATTATTTTTTTTTTATGTATTATTATTATTTTTGTCTGATTGATTTGTCTCCTGCAAAAGACAAAGCATTTACAGTAATAGTTTCAATGTTTTTCATGCTTGCTCTCTTCTTACCCTTAGTTCTGGATGATTATGTCTTTAACAGAAGTAACTTGTGAGCTTAAGTCAATCAAATTTGGAGTAAAAAAGATCAAGCCAGAGGGGAAAAAATAATGTTACAGTTTTTTTTTTTTTAATTTATTAAACCCTAAAAGTTATACTTAGAGGCCCACTCAGTGACATCATTCACTGATATACCTAATCTTTAGACCAGGTCTGCAAAACAACAAGCACATTATGTGCTTTAGACTCAGTTTGTTATTGTAAAAAAAAAAAAAAAAAAAAAGAATATTGTTGTTAAAAAAACAAAAACAAAACAGATTTCTCTACATTACACACATCATTCATAACAGCTCTTTTGGGAAACACTGCATTTAAATGCCACACTCATTTACTGAAGTCCTATACCCAGTGATCATGTATGAAAACACTTAGACATATTTTGTTCATGTAGAAACAAAGTTCACCTATTTTTATCCCCTTGCATTTCTGTTTACAGTGTAGATATTTAAGATTGTATACTATGTGTGTGTATATGTATGTGTATGTACAGTACATACATATATACACATGCAAACATATACTCTATCTGTATACAATGAACATGCATGCATAAGTCAGAAAGCCAACTTCATTTCTGAAGTGCTTTATACAATATATAGTAGATTTTCACAGCAGCTTCACAATAGTATCAAATTCAAAATCTGCTGTAAAGCAGCTCTAACAAGTCAATTGTTATTTTACAGCTCAAGTCAGTTCAGCATTGATTCCGTTCAGTTGCATAACTGTGAAAAATTCATCAGCTGTACATACATACTGTATGTATATGTTCATACTAAATGTTACAATTTGTGAAAATGATTCTTCACATAATATGAATTAGTATGAGTAATTATGGATGTTCAGAATGATGAAACATCCCAAATGCAGACATTGTGGGAGAATAGAAATCACCAAATTTTCTTCAAGAATTCAATATAAATGTCATCCTGGATTTGAACCTGAGCAGCATGTACAAATAACCTGCAATTCTCATGCTCAGTGTACAGACATACAGCAATGCACTGGCATATTACAGCACTTTGCCTCTAATTCCACTGAAAATTAGTTTGTTTTTTCCTATATCCAATCAAATTATTATATATCTGTACACTGATGAATTCTAATTAGTATAATGAATGTTTTTGTTTTGTTTTCTTTCTTTCTTTTTTCTTTTTTTTTCAGAAAAAATGTGTGCAGCACCCAACATCTCAAATGCACAGATAGGATGTCAGCCACTTAAGTATTCAATCTCTTCAAGAATAGAATATAAATGTCGTCCTGGATTTGAACCAGAGGAGCCTGTACAAATCACCTGTGATTCCGAGGGCCAGTGGACAGGCATACAGCAATGCACTGGTATGTTACAGCTTATTGACAATTTGCCTTCAATTCCACTGAATGTCATGATAAAACTTTTTCATAATCAAATCAAATCATTACATATCTGCACAATGATATTGTAGCTCAAGATAATTTTGAAATTGGTTTCTTGCAGAAAAGCAAAACTGCCTTAATCTAACTATCATAAACGGGTTCATATACAGTCACTCCTCCAACAAGAAAGAAACATTTTATTCCTGCGACAGAGGTTATAAAACATTCACTGGGAACTGGTGGGATTCAGTGACATGCAGCAAAGGATCTTTGTCTAGTGAGACCCGCTGCATCCGTGAGTTTTATTATTGTCAGTGTCAGGATTTTAGTACAAATGATAGTGTACTGAAATGTGAATGTGGTTACAGCGGAGGAAGAATGTGGTGCTCTTCCCAGTGTTCACCATGGAAAACTAAAGAAAACCCCTAAAGATTCACAAACTGCTGAAGTGGAATGTGACCCAGGTTTCATATCAGATTCAAGTTTCATAAAATGCATCAATGGTAGTTGGAAGATACCAGTTTGTGAGGGTGAGCCTTTCAAACACTTCTTAAATGTTTGTGAGGAGCAGTAATGGCATACAGGCTGGACAATTGAGTCTATCGACAATATTAACCACGGTCTTATTGGAGTTTCAATACATTTTTTTATCTTTCTTTCTTTTTCAGTGGGTGTGAATTGTGGCATTCCTCCAAGGGTGGAAAAAGGAGGCATAACATCTAAACCTAAAGATTTTTACGTAGATGGATCTAATGTGACATACGTATGTCAAAACTCAGTCTTAAGTGGAAAAAGTACAGTTTTCTGCCACAATGGAACATGGGAAAAACCGCCAAGTTGTGAAGGTAAGATTTTGTTTGATGATGATAACTATTTTAAAACATTTTACAGATAATAAAACAATTCAGGTGAAAATCAAAAGATATAGATATTTAGATCAAGAGGTACAACATCAAGTCCCCAGATAATTTTGTGGCAGAGATGACAACAATTACAACATGAAGAGATAAGAATTTGAGTTTTTTGCCACTTTTAGTCCAACTGTGCCAGCTTAACATGATAATGTCATGTTAAATATTATCAGTTTTAGCTGTTATCTGCTTTAAAAATTGACTTATTCTCTTCTGGGAAATGATTCAAAGGATGATTCATTCTGTGCTACAAAAGTGTTTTGTCCAATCAGATGGCCTCTGTATGGCATATGGCGCAGGTGCACTTAGGGCGTGTCTGAATCCACTTTTGCTAGTTTAACAATGTAAAAAGGTGCATGGTCCAAAAGGGCTGTACCTGTTCTCTTAATGAGTCATGGGTGTGTTTTGGGTGTAACATGCAATAAACCAATCAGAGTCTCATCTTTAAAAGCCAGTTGTGCTTGCAACATGGCGGATTCGCTATTTACATGGCAGCATTTGTAAGAGCAAAGCCTGAATGCTTCTCCAGAGAGGAAACGGATCTGCTCATGCACAAGGTTAAAGTACAATAAGAATCTTTTACATTGTAATCCTTTCATTTTTAATATTTGACATGTTTGTGTGTTGCTGTGCATCCCTGTGTGTGTAAATAAGCAGTGTACGCACGTTGTGCACCCGCCTATAGGTGCATATTACTAACACGCCCTTTAAATAAATAAAAAAATACTGTGCCATTGACTTTAGACCAGGTTTAGTTGATCAATAGCACAATCTTTTTCAGTTGCCTCAAAATAGAAAAGCACCAAAAACTGCGCCTGAACACATCTCGTTTTCAGACCAGCACGCCTATGGGCAAACAGATAGGCACAAGTGCATTTGCTATTTAAACAACGTGGTGCTTTTCCTAGTGATTCCCTTGAATCACTCTCATGAAATATTTTGAAATTCATGTGTAATCAGCTGTATTTTGTCTCTATCACAGAGTGAAATAACCCTGAGGAAAGAAAAATCAAAAGTGAGATCTCTTTAACATCTCAAATATTTCTCCTAGACAGCAATGAGATTACTTCAAGATCGATTGGAGATTTTCAGCTTGAGTCTCCTGCTTCTCACACTTGTCTCCTGAGACAAACACTCTCACAATCGTCTCCTTTGAAGTTTTATGAGAGACTGTGCTCAGATTTTTCTCTTTAGCTGAAGACTCTGGATCTCTCACATTTGTCTCCTTTAAAGCTTTAGAAAAGATCTCAGTGAGATCACACACTGTCACACTGTGCTCAGATTTTTCTCCGTAGCTAGAGACTCTGGATCTCTCACATTTGTCGGTTTTAAAACTGAAGAAAATTTCTCAACATTACAAAGTGTGCACCAATTTAAATGTCTCAATATGAGCTCACACATTTCTATCATATAATATGTATTCAAGTCAAATTAGTCAATTAATAATCAAGACTGTGTAAACCAGGGTTACTTTTTCTGTAAATCAGTTTTGATAAAGGCATCAGGTACATTACTATTTCCAACAACAAATTATGTGCTTAAACACATAAACATTGTCCTATAAAAAGTAACATTATCTTTATTTCTGCATAATTTCTCTTTAATATAGGCTTAAACTCTGAATTTCTATTTTTATTTAATTTTTTTATGCCTCTCAAGCACTTGGTGCACACGTTGTAAAGTTGAGGGGTTTTTTTAAGCTTTAAAGGAGACAAATATGAGGCCCCCAGATTCTTTATCTTTAAGATAAAAACTGAGCATAACGTGTGATGTTAATGAGATCTCTTCTAAACTTTTGAGGAGACAAATGTGAGAGATCAAACATCTCTAGCTAAGGAGAACAATGTGGACCATTGTGAGAGTGTTAGAGTTTTTGTCTCAGGAGACAAGTGTGAGAAGCAGGAGTCTCAAGCAAAAGTTCCATTCAATCTTAAAATAACCTCATTTTTGTCTAGGAGAAATATTCAAGATGTTAAAGAGATCTCACTTGATTTCCTCTGGGAAGTCTACATTGTGTTAAAGTAACCTCATTTCTGTCTAGCAGAAACTTCTGGAATGTTAAAGAGACCTCTTATTTTATTTTATTTTTATTTTATTTTATATCCCTCTGGTTAGATTCAATGTCATTTATCTCCACTATTTCAATTAAACACAATACATGCACTGTCATATTTAAAGTTTTTTTGTGTAGACAGTGCACAATGATTTAACAGAGAAACTCATAACCTATATTTACATGCATGCAAAAATGGGCTGTACAAGACAAATTTTTTAATGCTTAAAAAACACTGGTGTTACGTTTGTTAAAAAGAACGTATTGATCTTATACTAAACATCTTGCACAAATTGCATACAAGCCTTGGAAAATGTGCTGCAAGACAATAAAGAGATATTCTATGTTTCTTACACTACATTCTCAGTTTTGACTCCCTTTTTTTTCTCAAATATTTCTCAAGTCTCATTTGTGTCTACTTATATTCCTGCTAAGGAATTTTAGGAGAAACGTCTGAAATGCTGTTACTAAAATAAGAGATTTGCCCCTGGTTTCACAGACAAGGCTTAAGCCTAGTCCTAGACTAAAATGTAAGTCTGAGCTGTTTCAAATGAGAGAAACTTGCACTGACTGATCTTAAAATATATCAGTGCCTTTGTTTTGTCTCAAGATGCACACTAGTATCGTTTTTTTTCTAATCACGTTTATAAAAATTACTTAAATGTCCTAATTGATCTATGGCTTAATCCTGGCTTAGTCTAAGCCCAATCTGTGAAACCGGGCCATAGGAGAATACCATCTAAGTCTCCTGAGTTTAGGAAGAGCAATACTGGGAACACCTGACGATCCAAATGCAGTTCTACTAATTAACAGAATCAGAAACAATATAACAAGAACTAAACCATGATATAAACAGAAGCACTTGAAATGAAACGCAGACCTAACAAAACTGACCAACAGCAGATAAAATGCACTATAAACCCAGGCTCATTGGAAATACGTGCTTGTGGCAACATTTCTGCAACAGAGATATTATGTACCTTACTGCATGTTTCAGGGCAGTTTCAAAGTGAAATGTCCTGTGAGTGGCACTATAACGTGTGCTGCTTATGTGATCATGGCTATGTTTTTATTACATTGGTACATGGACATACTGCTGTGTTTTTATTACACTGTTCAGGTACATTTTGAAGTGGTAAATTATACTTTGTGTGAAAAAGAATAAAAGTTGTTGGAGTTTTACTGCCTCTAGTGTCCATTTCAACTGGAAACTGCAGCGATTTGTGCGTATAGAAGACTTAGAGAAGAAGACTTGCACATCAACCTTGCGCACTGTATACAAACCCAACACAACAACAAGAAAAGCTAGTAAAGCTCATATGCTCAGTAGCTTCTGCAGCACGAACACAAGCATGTAGTCCATTGTTGTTGTTGCTGTTACGTGACGCAGCGGTATGTCTGACTATGGTCGAGGCGTGGGGTGATAAATTCATTGTTTCACAAAATATACAGATTGGCTATACACCTGAATCCAAATAATGAACCAATGAAAAGACAACACATAGACCAAAAGAACCACATGATAGGACAATAAACCAATGAGAACATGACACATAAAGCAAAGGAAATAAAAAAAATAAATAAAAAGAAATGTGAACAAAATGTCTAAATAGATGTGACATTTAGACCACCTTCGTTGAGGTTTGAATTCAGTCAGTTACAGGCAGCTTTCCTGAATAAAAAGTTCAAAAGAACAGCATTTATTTGAAATAGAAATCAGTTGTAACATTAAAAATGTCTTTACTCTGACTTTTGATCAGTTTGTCTCATCCTGCTGGATTTTAAAAAATCTTACTGATCCCAAATATTTGAACAGTAGTGTATATTTCTGTTGAATTATTCATGTGTAAAAGAAGCTCTCGCTTAATTAAAGTGTCATTTGTTCTCAAGCTAGTCTGAAATAAACCAGACAGTTTCAACTCTAGGATAAACTTCAGCATTTTGTGTCCTGAAAGAAGATGTTTAGTTAATAGCTATATCTGCTTGAAATGTAACTCTATATTGATTGATTGATTGATTGACTGAAAATTGTTTTTGTTGTTTTTCTTTTTTTTTTCCAGACAAGACGTTGAAAATAAACCAGAGTGAAACACAGAGGTATGAAACCATGAAACATTTTGATGACATTACTAGCTACATTTGATTTACAATAATATATTTTCTATTCACAGAGTTTATGTTGCAGTGCAAAATTTGAATGGAATAAATGTCTTGTAATTTTTAGTAGATAAGCATATTTTGGCATGTAAACTGATATTAAAAACAACATTAACGTCCACCAGCGTGCAACTCTGTTTATCATAATCTTCTGTACTAAGATCTGATGATCCCTCAGATGTGAATGAAGATGGAGAAACACGCTGATGCAGGAGCAGCTCACACACACTAACACACAAACACACATACAAACACACTTGCTTAATACATCAATCTACTTGCTTATGTTACAAAGTCATCACTGATTCAGAATAAAGCTTGACATTCAAACTGTTACAGTGAGTTTGGTTTCTTTTTACACTGTATTCCTCAAGTTATATGAAATGGCAGTTGTAAAAAGGTAGACTGGTCTAATTTGAATTGAAAAGTAAGACTGGTCACTCCTTGGCTAACTGATATTTGATCAAACCAGTCCCCCTTTAGTGAAAATCAAGTTTTTTTGTGTGTGTTGTTTATTTGTCTATGTGGTGTTTTTAATATGCTTTTAGACAAACCATGTGTCAATCAATTAATCAACACCACTGCTGAGTATTTTCTCCTTAAAACTGTAGTTTACCAAAGGCTGTCCCAGAAACGCAAGACCTGTTTGAAACAGGTCTTTTTTTGCTACGTCACAAAATTCAATAATCAATCACTATCATTAGCATATCATTAACTGTGCTGCAAAGCAGGGGGGCATACGCATATGCTCGCGGGCACAAACTGGAATCACAAACTTGGCTGCATTTGAGTGTTCAAGGCATTTGGGGGGACAACATCGTTGAGTAAGAAAATTTTACGAATGTTACAGTATCCACTGTAGTTGTCCGCTAGTAAAAAAAAATAGTTTTATCAGTCATTATATTTGCACGAACCAGCGCAAACAGATAATGTTACCTCAGGAAGTTAGCCATCAGTCTCCTTGCTTACATTGAGCATACCAGCTTGTTTCTGGTTCAAACATATATGGCTTAAACCAATATTTCCACTTGCCACGGTATCACGTTTACTACAGTTCAGTTAGTGAATCAGGAGTCCCTGGCTCATGGCTGGCTGGTGTGTAACTGAGTGGAGGCGGGGCTAATTTGCATATTGATAGATCCGCATACAGTAAATGAGGCAAAGATATAGAGTTACACTCAAGCTATTTTAAGGCATGAGAAAATTATTTTCACAAGAAAAAAAAACATTTAAATAGGTCATTTTGATGACCAAAGATGAGTTTTAAGGGATAAAATTTTTGACTACAGGGGGACTTTAAGACACAGTCTTAACATAGTGACTATGGGTGCTTTCACACCTGCCTCATTTAGTTCGGTTGAATCGCACTAGAGTTCGTTTTCCCTCTTGGTGCGGTTCGTTTAGGCAGGTGAGAATGCAGCAATCGCACTCGGGTGCGCACCAAAAGCGGACCAAACAAGCGTACCGAGACCTCCTTGAAGAGGTGGTCTCGGCACGGTTTCAAACGAACCCTGGAGCGGTTCGTTTGTGGTGAGAACGTGATCCGACCTCAAACAGACCAACTGCAAAAAGAACTGCGCATTTTTGGACTAAACCAGCTGCCGTAGTCAGCTGCGCTGTGCATTATGGGATGAGGAAGTGTTATATATTGCCTGAAGTGGTATATACAAACTATGTAGTAAAGGATGACCAGGGATAGAATGAACCCGCACAGTTGTCTCTCCATAATAGCAGTGTGCTGTCTGCTGCATTTTACTCCTGTCTTTGTTTAATTTTGTTTACCGTTGGAATTTTCCTGCACGCTCTTTCTGACCAATCGAAAAGCAGTTTAGGGAATGCGTTCAAAGACACATCTAGCCAACAAGTGAAGCGGATGTTGTCACGTGACTGCATTTTGGTTCGTTTCAGCTGGTTCGGTCCAGAGCAAACAGTGTGGTGTGAAAAGGAACTAAAATGGCTAAAAATAGCTACAGTGTATAATTTTTTGCCTTTGGTCCGGACCAAATGAACTGAACTACAGATGTGAAAGCACCCTATGTTTATACAACTGGCCCCTGGATCTACACAACATGGGCTTTACAGTTTAATCCTCATTCACACACATTTTTTGCACTTTCTGAGTCACTCTCACTCTTTCTACAGATCCTGACTGATGAAAGGTACGTAGTGCATGTGCACAGACCTTATTTCTTTCTTTTTTTTT
>JAFVLL020026567.1:0-11826 GCA_021397915.2 Tor tambroides
AGTTCAGTTAGTGGATCAGGAGGCCCTGGCTGGCTGGTGTGTGACTGAGTGGAGGCGGGGCTAGTTTGCGTATTCATAGATCCACGTATTGTAAAGGAGGCAAGGGTGTAGAGTTACATTCAAGCTATTTTAAGGCATGAGAAAATTATTTTCACAAGAAAAAAACATTTTAAATATATGTCATTTTGATGATCAAAGATGAGTTTTAAAGGATAAAATTTTTGACTACAGGGGGACTTTAAATAAACAACAAATAATTAATTCTGCCGAAATACATAATACATGAAACAGTTTTGATCCTATATTATTGATTGTTTATGTTGCTAAGGGTGTTGCTCAGTGATACACAGAACCCTTGGGTGAAGCGGTCATAGCCGTGCTGTATTGTGAATAAAACACAGCTGCTGTCCAATCAGAATCGAGGAATGGAACTAACCGTTTTATAATGTGAAATATTACAATTTCAAATAACTGTTTTCAATTTTAATATATTTTAACATGCAATTTATGCCTGTGATGCACAGCTTTATTTTCAGCTGCCATTACCCCAGTCGTCAGTGTCACATGATCTTTCAGAAATCACTCTAATATGCTGATTTTGTGTTCAAGACACATTTCATACTATTACTAAAAACTGTTCTGTTTAATATTTTCATTGAAAAAAAAAAAATTTCTTCCACGTTTTGAATCTATTATTAAGATTTCAGGAGCTCTGTCTTTCTCGACCATCAGCAGAAAGACTCGTTCTTACCTTTCACCCAGATAATCTCCGATGGCTGTCTTGTTGAGGCCCTCACCCTTGTAGAGGAATTGAGCAATATCTTCACAAGTGTTCTTCAGCAATTCATTCTCTATGAGGAACTGAATACCCTAAAAAAAAAAAAAACACATCATTCAGCATAAAGAACTTCCAAAGTAGCCCTACATGCATTCATTGTAATTTCAAAGTTTCTTGTTGGCAAAGTACATTTAAAAAAAATCAGCCTCTTATCCTGCTCTCTCAACTTTAACCTACGAATTTGGATTCTGGTAAATCTATGGAAATGAACTGAAAATTGTGTGGTTTCACAATGCTTAGCGTGTGCTTATGATAATATGTGCACCCACACAAGTTCAAAGGTTTAAAAATGCAAAATGGCAATGCATTTTATGTAATGGGGATCATTTTCTTTACCAATGCATATCAGAGAATCTCTATAATGGAGAAAACTTCAAATACAAAAATAGATGCTTCTTGTATTACACTCCAGTGCTAGTTTACCTTTTTGGGATCCATGTTAAACTTCTTGCGTCCCATGGCCATCTGTTTACTCCGCTGCATGTTTATTCTGTAAACAAAGAAAGACGAGGGCTTTATTAATGCTGGATAGGTTCTTGACAGCTGCAATCTAGAGCTAAAACTGAGGGAATGGAGTTGTACAACACCTACGCCTGTCAGGGCCTCAAATGACATCTTTAATAACCACTCAACCAAATGCACTTTTGGATGGTGGTGTGACATGTAATGGTAAAAGCCACAGCCTGTAAAAAGGGGCCACACACTACTGTACCTTCCATTGTGGCCACATGATATCACTCAAAGTGGAGGAGGAACAAAGAACGACAAAAGAATTTCATAAAAAGAAGGTTAATGACATGGAACACTTTCTGAAAATGGATTTCTTCCATCCAAATGGCCCTCATGTGAATCAAAGTGGGCATTCCTGTGAAGTGTTCTGTGGCCCCAGTGGGATCATGCATCATGTATAATGAATGGGCCTGATTCAGTTTGATGTATATTCTCTGATGTGATTCTGTTTGGTCTGGGAATATGGGTCACTGCAGTCAGACAGTATTAGGGGCCATTCACACAGAAGGCGCTTTTGCATTGAAAGACGCAAGATGCGAGCAGTGGAATGGAGAAATAATCATCTCAAGAAGCGTTAAAAGTAGTAGCACTTTTTTTAAACTTTGACAATGGTCAAAAACATTTGTCTAGTGGATGTTTACAAAGAAAAATAATGGAAAAGCAGCACAGTGGATTACAAAAATATGTTCTGCATGAACAGCCCCTCAGACTGCATTAAAACAAAGTGTTAAACATCCTGTTTGAAATGTTTTTCCTTCATAAAATGTAATGTAAATGGACCAAACTGTGACAATACATACTGTATGACATTAATACACACTCTTGCAAAGTCCTGAACACATCTCAGTCAATTTACACAAATTACACACTCTCTTACCAAAACAGCCGTACATAATTCACCAGCCTCCCCTCACGCAGGGGGCACTGTCATTAAATATTCAAACAGGGGACGGGAAAGACTGAGCATGTGTGTGTAATTCCTCTGTGGTTGCTTATGAGTAAATGGAGAATGTGCATTTGTGTGTGAATATGGCAGAATCAGATAGCAAACACCAGTTGAAGGATTGGACTGTACTAAAGAATGAAAAATAAAATCACTCATCTTACCTTTCTTGAGTGGAGCCAAGACTTTCGATCTCATTCGTCACCTTTGCTATCTCATCCTTGAGCCGCTATTAAAAAATAAGAGAAAAGGAAAACATGGCTGAGTTAATCGAAAGGAGAACTGAAGGTGGAGCTGCCCTCTGACGTCCCTTTCAAAGTCAACCTGCCACAGAAGTGATGGACAGCTGTGAATCTAATAAAATGAACACACAGAGGATCATAAATATCTAATATGATCATCAAGAGTATGAAACATTCAATCATGGCACAGTGTGGCACCTGCATTAGATATCAAGATGAAGTAGCATTTGTAAGGGGGAAGAGAAAGGGGGGACAGAGGTGAAAAATGATAAGGAGTAATAAAGAGATCAAGAGGGTATATGAGAAAGAGCATGTTGAGTGTGTGTGCATGAAAAAAAGAAAAGAAATTCAAAATTATTCCAGAAAAGCTAAGAAATGCTTTTATCTTAATGACAGGTTACTGGCACAGAAGCTAAGTGGAATTTCATAAATTATTTTACCCACACACACACACACACACATACATACATACATACGTTACACACGTTAACGCATGCGATTAATCTAAAAATTTTAACGCGTTAATATTTTTAACGCAAATTAAGCGTTTGATAAGGTTTGACCCCAACTTCTTGCCATCATCGTGGCGCTGAAGGTTATCTATCATTGTGTGATAAGGGTACAGCGAATCAGTGTTGCCAGGGTCACGGTTTTCCCACACAACTGGGCTATTTTGAAAATGCAGTCGCGGGAAAAATTACAGAGCCGTGGGTTGCGGTTTTTTGGGCTACTTTTATAAATGTACCACGGCCACCCAAAGTGTATATAGACAAATAAAAATGAAAATGGATCCTTTTACTAATGTGGATTATACTTGGAATGTATACCTAGCAACTTAAGAACGGAGAGGCGGTTGGTTGTGTGAGTTTCAGCCAGAGCATACATGCTATAAGGCTTTTATACAGCAGAAATAAACATGACAACAGCCACTATAGATTATATAAGATAATAAACACACGATTACGATAGGATATGATTTGTATGTGATTTTCTTGAGATTTGGATATTTTCATAACAATAATGAATGTGTACATCTGAAATGCTCATTTGTACAGCGATAAAAAGGCTATAAATAGCATATTTTAACAACACTAAACAACCAAATTCCACATGTGATTGCAAAAGGAAGTTATTACAAACACTCGATGGTGATGATTAATCTCATTTTATGTAGCATGATGCTAATGTTAGCTCTAATGCAACTGCAGAACAGGTCCAATTCTTCTTCATAATGCATTTTGTCATAATACTTCATGTAAGGTCGCAAGAAAATGTTATGTTGTATTTATCTAGAAATACTTTTGATAATAGTTGGGTAAATGTATACTGGGATTGAAACGATGTGGCTTGGTAAATGCTTTATTGCCAGCATAAAGGCTGATAATGGCTGAATAAAAACAGAAGAATAATGATAAAAGAATAATAAGGATTATGTCTCATACCTGGCAGAGGTGTGAAAGGTTCTGTTTCCTTAAACTAGTTTGTCATGCATTTCTTTATTTCAACACATTTACAGGTAAATCCTAGTACTTCAAATTTTAAATTTAAATCCATGACTGATTAACGCGATTAAATTTTTTAATCGATTGACAGCACTAATACATATACATATATATATATACACATATATATAAATAAATATATATATATATATATATATATATATATATATATGTGTGTGTGTGTGTGTGTGTGTGTGTGTATATATGTTATCACTAGAATATCGTACGGCTGGAAAAGGCTCTCAGCCAATCAGATTCGAGGACCAGAAATCCTATGACTCTAATTCTATAACTATTATAGACTTATAATTATATTATAACTAATATAATTTGTTCCTTTGTTCTTTAATTGTTTATTAATTTAATAAATAATAAAATTATAAAATTGTCAATTGCTTAATTGAGAAATATAAGGAGACCTTCTGTCAGTGTTTAGTTTGTTAATATTTAAATTAAATATTTATCTACTTAAAAAGGCATGTTCAATGAAATGTTCATTTTTTTTCTGTGATATTAAAATTTGTTTTGAGAATTGTGATATTTTGCTGACACCAACCAAAGACAGTTTGGTATCTTGTCACAGAAAGAGTGTATAAGTGAGTACAGAGTAACACATAAATTCACATTCAGATACATGTGACTTATAGCAGTAGTGTTTTGAATGCAGCTGAGCAGATGTATGTTGCTGGTGTATTACTATAAATGCACTTTTATTTGGTCTATATAAATTGAGTTATACTGTACGATCCACATGCGAGATGTGTACTGTAAGCATGTATAGGCAATGTGTGTGCCATAATAACACTCTCAGCAATCCATCTTCCTGAAACAGCCCAGGCACAGATCAATAAGACTTATATTACCAAGGATACACGCTCACATACACAGACACGCACACACACACATCTTTACCCTTTTGATGCATTCTGCATTAACACTACATCCCTCTCGAGCGATAGCACCTGGAAAGGTCAAGTAAGTAGCCTTTTAACATCTGACCTTCCTCCACTATACATTTTCGGAGTGTGTGAATGACCTCAAAACCACACGACAGGAGTGTGCCTGGACTCTGTAAAGAAATGTGTTAAAGAAATCAATGAGTTATAGAGAGGACAATCCTAGAGGTCTGAAGAATCCAAGAATCTGGGGACCATGCTTTTAATCCGGTCCATTTTTAGGACTTAAATATGTCCTGTTTTAGTCTGAAACTTCTCTAGAAGGCATGGAAAATCACTACAAATAGTCCAGTGAATCAGACTGAAAGTTTTTCTGAACTCCTCACTCAGAGCAGGGAAGACGGCTGCGGGCACAAAGATGGAATAAAGTGGTCATGATAATGATGTTCTATCTGAGTGTTGCTAGGCGACAGCTGCCATATAAAGGTAACATGTAAACAAACACTACAAGCTGCCAGCCCACACTTTTCCACTCGTTTTATCCTTATGCAATGCATTTAATGTCTTTCTTTATCTCTTAGCAACAGCCAGAATGTTCCAGCTGGACCAGGAAGGAACCATGACTGTCCAGCGGGGCTCTATGGAGACAGAGAGGTTGAGCTTGGCAGTTCAGCCACTGTAATCGAGCACTTCATCTCCATTAGACAAACATTACATGAGCAATTTACTAATCTGCCCACTGGTATCAAGGAGGACACCTGGAACCATCACTACATTTTATTTAGTATATGACATTTATACGCACCATCACTTCCCATTTTTCAGACAGTTATAAACACCCATTCGTTTGCAAAATATTTTGGTCAATGTGCTTATGCTTCTATTAAGAGTATAGCACTCTTAGCTCTAAAATCAAACAGAAACCCGTCAAAACAAAAGTTTGGTTTAACTTGAAGAAACTATGACAGAAATATCACTTAATGTAATGATAGCACTACTACTTATAAAAAAATTATTAAAACATTATTTTTAAAGGAATATTTACCAAAAAAATATATTTACCAGAATTTATTTAGCAGAAAAATATAAATACACAACACAGTATTTCTTGGAAAAAAATGAAATAAATAAAAGAAATAAAATAATATTTTTTTGTAAAAATTAATTAATTACAGATGCTTTTGATTATTAATATTTAAAGAAACCATTAAAATGGAATCCAGAAAATTAATGGAAAACAGAATTTGGTAAAAAAATAAACCTGAATTTAAGAAAAAAAAATAAAACATTTCACAGGGCCTAAAAAACGTAATTTCAATTAATTAGACATGCTTTTTGACCATGCAATTTAATTTGACCATTAAAACAGAGTCTAGAAAAATTAAAACAGAAAAAAAGAATCCAGAAAAATTTTAATTGAAAAAACGGAATTTGGAAAAAAATAAAATGGGATTTGGGAGAAAATAAAACTGAATTGATAGGGCCCTATATTAAGAAAAAATAATAAATACAAAGTAAATTTAAAAAAATCTAATAAATGCAAATATCATGAACAGATGAAAAGAAAAGCACAAAACACTATATTTACCCTTATTCCTCAACAATCTATATTTCTCCAACCTTCAAATGACAGACCACCTAAAAATCCAGAGACGTGCTATCACACACAGCATCGATCAGCTTGGGATAACCCTAATTGGATTGACAGAGGTGACGGTATCATTGATAACCACGCAAGGCCTTCAGGGGCTGCTTCACGTAGCGCTGGATACAAAAGACAGAGCCAGACTGGATCTACTGAATGTCTGCACGTTGTTGGTTCAGTGAGCACGAACAAATACCATTTAGTTCAGACAGCCGAGCATCGATTTTCAAAGTCACTGGTTATTGCGGTGAAAATCAAAAGCACTCTGGGAAATGACAGATGTTTACTTATACATGAGAGCTAAAGTTCTGTCTAGTCTCTTTCACTTGAGAGGACTAATAATACAGCAGAGCTGACCTGATTTAGATCAGACCATGACTTAGGGGGAGAGAAAGTGTGTATACTGATCAAAAAGCAAGGACATTTGGAGAAATATTTAAAGGATTAGTGTTTGTTTGAGTATCAAAAACTGTGAAATTTCACTGGTATTCACCACTGAAATCTTGGTATGTAACTCATTGTGAATGCTGCCCAAAGGCAGTCTTGTGTCTTCGGGTCAGAGGGAGGGTCTGGTGGTGAGCAGAATCACATGGCTCCTCATTATAAGTGTGAGAGGGTCTAGAGAGGAGGTGGTCTGCTACATTGAGCTGATTGGATCAGTTTTCTCTGATCATGACCCATCACAACCTCCACTCACGAGAAGGAGAGACTGGGGTCTTACAACGCTCCAGTTAACACAGGTTCTTACTGTTTGTCAGCAAGACAGAAAATTTTCTACTGTCTGTCTGTTGCCACAGATATAGAGAGTAAGGCAAAAAGAAATCCTCTGCTACAGGCTCATCATGACACTTCCAGGAATCTCACCCAGCCAGACAGACATTTTTCAACAATGAAATAAAAAATTCATAAAGCTAAGCTGAGCTTTTTCTGACTCTGTTATGGCACCTCAAATGCTTCGCACAGATTGCAATGTTAAAAACGGAAAGCTTTAAAGTATAATTTAAAAAAACGTTTTGAACAGTTCTTTTGACAAATATTTTGACATACACTACAAAAGTTTTTTTTTTGTTTTGTTTTTGAAAGAAATTAAAAGTTTTATTAAGCAATGATGCATTAAACTGAATTAAAATGATGCATTAAATTTAGATTGTTTCTACTTCTCCATTCTTTTGAATTTTCTAGTTATGAAAGTATCCTAAAAATGCTTTTACAAAAATATTAAGCAGCACAACTGTTTTCAACATTGATAATAATAAGAAATGTTTACAAATCAGCATATCAGCATAGACTGAAGGATCAGGTGACACGAAGACTGAAGTAATAGCTGCTCAAAATTCAGGAATAAATTACATTTAATAAATTTCTAATAAATCAAAAAAAATGTATTACAATAGAAAAGTTATTTCCTTTTTTTCCTCTTTTTTAAACCAGATATGCTGTCTCATTTTGTAACTGTTGTAACACCTTTTATATGTCTGCAAAAATTTTATATAAGAAACATGAGAGTAGAAAACAACTATTTTAAATTGTAATAAATTTATTTTTGATCAAATAAACGCAGCCTTGGTTATTATAAGATGTGGACTAAACAAAAACAAAGATGTCAGTATCAAGAGCACTATTGTAAAACATTTTTAAATCAAATCAAACCAAATAAATATAGAACATATTAAAGACCTAACTTTAAAAATATATGAAAACCTAATTTCAAAAAGATGGAGGTTTCCATGATAGATTTAATCATTTAAGAGACGAAGGGGACAGTGTTTGGCAGGAGGGGCATTAATGGTTGACATTCCAATTGCGTAATAGAATCAGCATAATTGAATTTGCTGGACTTGGCTTGCACCATCTGCTCCAAAGGATACCGCCCCCCTTCACAAGCCAGCTGTTACAGTCTATACCCCAGGGTGGGACATCCCATCAATCCTGTACACTAAAACTGTACAGCCAGGGTCACGAAAGCCCCTCCCATGATCCAAGTCCTATTCTCTACAGGTCCACCTCAATCCAGCTGCCTCGCCCAGGGCCAAGAGAAGGGGGATATAGAAGGGCATAAGGTTGATTTGGTGATATTAATTAGCAATATGAGACATCCAGCAGTCTAAAGAGCAAGCACACTCAAGACTAGCAACACTGGCTGTGGATTCAAATTATTTTTGGGGCAGAAATGTGGTAATTTCAGAGAAATGATGTGAAGATATTACCTGTATGTCCTCCAGCAGCTCCTGTTTTCGTCTCCTAATATTCTCCAGTTCCTGCTTCTCCTCTGGCGTCAGGTCGTCCGGTACTTTGTTTGGAAACAAACAAAAGCAAACAATGAGTGTTCAGACTGACCCAAACATTTCTGTACATTTCTAAGAGGTTACATGGACAATCAAAATATTTTCAGAGGAAACAGAACTGATGTAAAACGAAGGGATCTGCAAGAGAATGAAGGGAGATTGTGAGAAGGAGAAACTGCCTGAGGCAAAGCACTGCCTCTGAGACACAAACCAACTCAGCAATCAATAGCTTGAAAAACACAGCAGTGTTGTTTATATGGGCCTCTGGTCCAGCACATCAGGAAGTTCTCAGAACAAAGCAGAAAATTGTTCATTTCATTAAATGCTTTTCCTTTAAGCTAAGAGCTATTTCAAAGAATCTGAAGTGCTCAGACAGGACAACATCACGCAAACTAGCTTAAGAAATTTCAGTTGATATTTGCCAAATGGGTTGAGAGAAAAACAAAACAGTTAGGCCTATCTGAAAATATAAACTTTTTATTTACATTTTCTACATTAAAATATTTAATGTATCATATAAAATATAATATACACTACAGGTCAAAAGTTTGGAATAATTAATATTTTTTCATGTTTTTGCTCTCAAAGGCTGTATTTATTTAATTAAAATACAATAAAAATAAACAGCAACATTGTGAGTAATAATTACAATTTATAAGTTCTTAATGTAATTTATTCCTGTGAATAATGACTAGACACTGAAGACAGGAGTAATGATGCTAAAAATTCAACTTTGCCATCACAGGAATATATTACATTTTAAAATGTATTCAAATAGAAAAGAGGTTTTTTTTATTATTGTAATAATTTTACAATATTATTGTTTTACTATATTGCAGCCTTCTTTCAAAAACAAAATCTAATGAACAGAAACACATCAGTACAAGATAGCAATATACTAGTTTTCAATAAATAAACACTAAACATATTTAAAAATGCAGTACTATCATAACATGACCCAGATATCGATATAATATATTACAAGGTTCCTGATGATTCACAACCTTGGCAAACCAGCCAGAAACTATGAGAGAAAAGCATTCCGCTCAGCAGTTCTGATGTGCTCTGGAGAGCTCTGATGTTGGAATTTGCAGAACACAAATAATTTATATGAACCTCCATCCTTAAACCCAAAGATTTCTCTGAAGCAACTCAGTTTAAGTGCTTTGTTCAAGAGCACTAAAGTCAGTTCAATAACGGGCTGAGGGCCAACATCCCCACCGTTCTGCTTTGTCTGGCTGACGCCAGTCAGAGAAAGACTTTGCTTTTCAATCTTTGTGCATTACATTAAGATATTAATACAGCATATACGAACTTAGGGTGTTTAAATGGAGCATTATATCTTAAAAGTGAAGACTTGCTTTGATACTTGAAAAAAACCCTCTTGTATTTAAAAAATTTGTAATTTTACTGGGGAAAAAAAGGATATAAAAAAATACTATAGTAAAAACTATGTTCTACCATAAAAAATATAGTGAAAAATTAAATCAGAAATGTAGAAATATTACATTTTTAATAGCATTTATAATAATTTTTCAAATAATAATTTTTTCATTATTATTATTATTATAACTGAAGATCATGTAATATCATTATTACTATTGTCACAACATGACAGATTTCTGTTATCAGTTATGTTTGAAACATGATTGGCAGTGGAGATTAATGGCTTTATGTCATTTGGAGACAGAGGTCATTTGTCTTGATCCAGCCGTCTCTTTAATGGATTGGGGGTCTAAAAACAACACGGGGCATCTGAGGCCATCAGACCTTTAAAAAAAACAGGGCAGATTCCTTTGGTTCTGAAAAACTCGTAAAAAGTATGACAAGACAAAGGCATTTAAACTCAACCCTGACCTTACCTAGCCACATGATCAGCTGACCTTCCAATAAAAACAAAGACACTCAGTCATATGATATGACGACCCTCACCTTTCATGTGACCTCATTAAATCCCTTCCTGGTGGCCCGCATGGCAGCCTGACCCTGCAGGGGACCTACAGAGACCCTACTAGCGGCCAGAGGACTAATTGATTCCTTGTTCCATTTACACCTTCACAAACGGATCCCAAACCATCAGGTTCCGACGTTAGCCGATGGGAACCTCACCATCGTGATAAAGACAAAACCTATGGCCTGCTCACATGATCGTCCTCACCGATCACATGGATAACCATGTTTCTGAGCGACTGCTTGTCGCTGTGGCAACGCACTACATGTGTTTGCCTGCTGAACTCCAGCTGGGATGTTTGACAGGCAGTCTGTGAGCAGAAATCCCATCCAAAATGCAACCCATCCCCCCTCATTTGCAGAAATTGGTATTGCAACCTCCAGTGGAAATCCATTAGTCTTGCCTCAGGTGAGGCTGGAGTTTACAAGCAGGACACATGTTCCTGGAGCCGATATCAAATAGGAGGAAAAGGTCACTCAGGTAGGAATTCATATTAGTGGACATCCATCGCAGAGGATCATTTCAGAGGAACTGGGATAAGATGTCGTAATCACAAGCATTGTGGAGTTTCAACACAAAGACAACTGCACTATAAGCTGAATTTGCATTACAAGCATTTTTCCACAAAAATACGGGCATCACTTGTTTGGGTATGGATTTACATCTATGGAAAAAGCAGCTCAGAGCACAACTGGAGGATATCTTACAGTCTTAAAGACACAGCTCACTCAAAAATCTTCTGTTGAAAGTTTATACTGGTGTGAAGAACAGCATTTATTAGAAATAAAAATCTTTTGTAACATTATAAATGACTTTAGTGTGACTTTTTATCAATTTGATGCATCCTTACTGAATATAAGTATTAGGTTCTTTAAAAAAAATACTGACCCTAAACATTTAAATGGTATGTATTATGTATATTAGTAGAGATCGACCGATATATCGATTTACCGATATTTTCCCCGATATTTAAGCATTTTACCATAATCGGATATCGGTTTTGTAATATCGGAT
>JAFVLL020026569.1:8099-42583 GCA_021397915.2 Tor tambroides
TTATTTAATACACGAGTTTCACAATTTGAGTTGAATTACTGAAATAAATGAACTTTTCCACAACATTCTAATTTATTGAGATGCACCTGTATTTCAATTTGTGAACCATTTCTTGCCTCTCATCGCAGTAGATAAACTTCATGTCCATACTGTGTCTGCTCATGAACGTCTTGCTGTCAAGAGGTGTGTCGACATTTGAGGGGTGTGGGATCGGTGCACACAGCATTGTGACGCACGTGAGGGGTGGCTCCGAAAACCCACACAGGACTTGAGGAGGGCGGCTTCTGCACACTTGGAGATGCCCCGTGCAATGCAGCACCTGACAGACAGAGCGGCGACACCATATTTTACTTCGCACATGCACATAAGCACTGCATGAAGATGTATGATATTCTTATGTGTTCTTACCTTCCAGCTGGCTGATTTGAGGTTGACAGTGCGACCTCTATTGGTGACTGTACATTTCATCCTCATAAAGAAATCTCTGCCCGTGCTCATGTCTTTCCCTCTTCTGCCAAACACAGGTCCTGTCAATCAAACAACTCATGCTTAAAAATCACATATTTACTATAATTGACCATTGTGCATGCAATAAAGCTTTTTCTAGCACATTCAGAGGACTTTGGTCTGTAAGTGGGTTGTGGACGTTATAGGTGCAAAGTTCAACTGAATCAGTCAGTTGAAACCTTAACTACAGTATATTGGGCTCTCTGTGCTATTGCATACGGATTATCTTCAACTGACCAATGAAATGGCAAGAAAGTTACGTAACTCACTCAAAAGCTCTAAACAGGTCAGGTGACCGGCTTGTGAAAGATACAGACAGTGAGAGACAGATAAAACAAGAGGAAGAGAAACATTCGCTGTGGGGAAAGGCCCCCTAACTCTCATTCTGAGTATGTGTCTCTGTGCAAGCACATGCTGCTTACATGATAGCAACAGAAATAGTAACTTACAAAAACTAGGCCAGAGTAAAGGGTAAGTTCACACCAAGTTTGCTGAGAAAAAATGAAACTAATCAAATCAAGTCTGCTGAATTCCTGCCATTGCCTGGAATGAATACGAATGCTGAATGAATTCCTGATTAGGCCCTGGCTACAGTCTTGTAAGATTTTTAAAGCTATGATTGTTATTGTCCATTTGTTCTTTTTCTTTCTTTCTTTCTTTCTTTCTTTCTTTTAAATGAAACTGTAATTAATTAAATTGAAAAGAATAATAAAAAAATAATAAGAGACATTTAAGAGACTGGATTAGTCGAGTTTATATGCATGTTGACAGGGTTTACAGTTGTACTGTAAAATAAAAGTATGATTATTATTTCTTTACAGTGAATAGTATTAATAGTATAATTACAAAAGTAATATATTGATAATTTTTATTTTGTAACAATTTAATTCTATATTATATTATTATAGTATTATTATTATTATTATTATTTAGCTATATGGATATATAATCAAAATATGATTTTTTGGCCAAATTGCACAGCCCTACAAACAATCACAGCAAACCTGAAAAAATAAAAAAAATAATTAAATTAAATAAAAATCATATTTTAACTTGCAATCACAATTTTTTATCACTATTTTTTCTTCAAATCGTTCAGCCCTAACTAAATATGAAAAACATGTTTTTGCACAAGTTAAAACTAAAACTGTGTAAACAGGTCCTGAAAATTCATTGGTCAAACAAAAATACAGAAAAAATTCTCTCAAGTCTCTACAGAAGGGCTATACATTCTCTATAGGCTGGACTGTAGTCTAAAGGGGGACTTGTCCTCACAGGAACCACTACAAGAATGTACAAAATGTAACATCCTGACTATGATAAGTGCTTTCAGATAAGGACATCTCCATGGAAAATTACATCCAGAGATAAAGAGGACTGGATGATTCTACCATTTTGATGTTAAAGGCAACAGTGTGTTCTAAATATCCAAGTAAAAAACTGTATCAACATACTTCTGGGAAAAATTGCTCTGAGCTGATGCTCACCTGATTTGATGCTGAGATTCTCTCGGATTTCTTCATGATCACAGGGGTGCGTGAAGTCAAAGATACTGTGGCCTGTCAGTTCTACCTGATAACATTTTGTAAGGGAAGTAAAGTCAAATGCTTAGCCACTATAAATGAAGTAACAGAAGGCTTTTATATTTTCTCCCTGTAATTATTCTCAAGAATAAAGGTAATGAGGTGAGGCTCACCTGCGTAAGACCCATAAATTTACTGACGTTTTCTGAAAGGAATATCATGTCCCCATCTGATGTTACCACAGCGACAAAGCCTTCCAGAGACTTCAGATATAGACTGTCCATCTGGCTGTCATCCTGTGACCAGGTTTGTTGTACTGTGCGGCCTGGCAAAAGACAAGACAACTTAGTACATGTGCAGGGACTTTTTTGTAATTTTACACTGGCAAACCATCAAAACAAACTCAAGGGACACAGACTCATATCCTGTACCATTTATCTTGAAGTAAATAACTCAGATTCAGTTGAACAGACTTATTTATCAAATGAAATTCACATACCAACATGGAAAAAAACAAGCTATTGAGCTGATCAGCAAAGAGAGGATGTTTGAGGTACACAATGCCATGAAAAGCATCAACAACTTGAGAAAATAATTAAAGCAAGGCTCCATGCTGTGAGGTTCATGTCTGCTTCCCTGCAGATAAGGACCTCCTCCCCTGCTCATTCAGATCAGGCAATAAGGGCCCCAGTGCTGAGGCTTTGACCCCGCTCAGACATCAGAACTGTGTGTTCGCTTTGTGCGTTTGGGTGTCAGCAGGTAGTCCATGTCTGCTCTCCCACCTCAAACCCCAAAGCATTCGTCCCAGTGCTATTAATACTTCACTGTGATGTCTTACTCCTCTGGCTCAAACCCAAGAACTCACAATTTTCTGCCATTCTCTGTCCATCTCTATTAGAATCATTTACAGGTCATAAACAAGGATCTCTGACAGCCTGCTCAGCGACTGCTCTTTCATGTCTCAGGAATTTATGTTTCAGATAACAACTTTGGCTCAGAAGTTTCTCCTAAAGGTCCTTAGGAAAAATGTGAAGAATATCTAAAGAACTTTTTCCAAGATAAAGAACCTTTAGTGGTTCCATGGATGTTAGAGGCTCTTCATGGAACCAACAATACCAATAAAGAACTTTTATTTTTAAGAGTGTACTCTTTAGGTCTGTATGTTTTTTTTTTTTAAGAAATTAATAGTTTTATAGAATAAGGATGATTTTAATTTATCAAAAGTAACAGTAAAAACATTCATAATGTTACAGAATATTTCTATTTTACTTTTATATTCTTCAAAAAAGTATCATGGTTTCCACAAAAATATTAAGCAGCAGAACTGTTTGATAATGTTTGAGAACATTGATAATGAAAAAAAATATATTTATTAAGTGCTAAATCAGTTTATTAAATTGATTTCTGAAGGAACATGGGACATGCAAGACTGGAGTAATGGCTGCTGAATATTCAGCTTTGCCACTGCACAGTAAATTACTTTTTAAAATATATTAAAATTGAACTATTCTTTACAGGACTTTCTGTTGAAAATGTTAAAGTGATTTCAGTTGTAATTTTGTATTTTGACAGTAGACCTCTTCGGTTCATCTGTTTTGGGCCATTTGATAATGAGGGTTCAAAGATTGATATCTTTAGAAGGATGTTTGCTGGAAATTCAGAATATAATATGATGTCCCAATGTTTATACAATGTCTCCTCTGAGGAAAGTTCAAAAAGTTCAAAAGAGGTCAAACATTTGGTTCAGATGAGAATCATAACTTTAACACCTATCTGTGATATTATGATTCTCTGACTATGCATTTATAGTTCCCACACACCTCACCGAATGACATATCAGTTTTCTGGTTTTGTAATCTCCGGGCCTTTCAAAGGTCAAAGCATGACACAGAAACACATACAACACACTGAATATCACAGACAGGCCTGCACGGCGCCATTGCGGAGAGTGTTGTGGCTAATAAAACAGCCCTGCAGACATGTCCTTGTGGGGCCCATGCTGGCTTTTTGTGGCACAGTGGGCTAGGGCCAGCCCACACCAAACCTAAACAGGCCCAGTGCAGGCTTGCCCAGGCGAGGCCCACAGCTTTGGGCTCGGCGCAGGCTCTCTGTGAGCAGCCAGCACTATGTGACTGCCCACATTAATCCAATGATGACCAGACATGAGCCTGTTAATAAGAATTTTGTGGGCAGTTTTCTTCCTTACCACTAGGGGTGATAGGATTTTTTAGGTTTCCTTAAGTAAATAGCAAGCAGCCGTAGACAGCATGGCTCACCTGCTGAACACATTGCGCTGTGTCCTGGTTGGGAAATGTATCATTTCAAGCCCAGTCTAAAGGAGTCCCCCCCCTTTCTATTTGAAAGCTTACATTGATGTTTTTTTGCAGAGATGGAACATGTATGAATGGCTTATGTTTGGATTGATGGTAAGAATTTAAGACAATGTATTTGTATGCATTTTAGAAGGACTCTTTATTTGGTGAGGTTACCACATCATGGTCCAGTTTGAATATAGTTCTTTTCGAAGTGAGACCAGTCTGGACTATTTTTGATTGTTCCTGGTTAGGAAGAGTCTGGTGTTTGAGAGCTGTGGCATGTTTCCATTACAAGAGGTTGGATTATTCATTTGCTATCAGCTTCAGCTATGGACAGTGTTCGGACATTGATGTTCTACAGATAAGACTTTTGCACACATCAACTTTCACAAGACAAAATCCTACAATATTACATTCCTTTGTTTGTTTTCTTTTTGTGTGTGTGCATTTATATTTTTGGCTATATGTAGCTGTATTAACCTGAATTGAATGTTTTCTATTTTGTATTTAATAAATCCATTGATTTGAAATCCCTTTGACGACTGTACATTTTTGACAACACAGAAGTTAGTTATGTGGTGACTGCATCAATTTCAGATGTATAATAACGGTTTTTCCCAAAGACTTAAGTTATAGTAGCTGAAAAGTATTTAAAGTGAAACAGATGTACTGTTACAGATCAGGGGTGCATCCTGTTCCTGGAGATCTACCTTCCTATAGAGTTCAGTTCCAGCCCTGATTAAACAAACCTGTCTGTAATTATCAAGTGCTCCTTCAGATACTAATTAGTTGGTTCAGGTGTGTTTGATCAGGACCATGGTTGGACACTGTTATAGATTAATAGTGTGGGCTAAGTGAGGGCTGCCCGTGCAGGGCCAGCACTAAGGGGCCAACGTTTTGCCAATGAGCAAAATCTCAGAGGCCCTGGGCTGGCAGCCCGCTGGGGGCCCTTAGGCTAGCCCTAAGTGGGCCCGTAAAGGGCCAGTGCAGGCTTGTTTACAGGGAGTGTGAGAAGAAATCATAATTCACAGAAAACAATACCACTAGCAGCCCCTAATTACCCCACACCTCGTCATCTCCCCCTTTCCCTGTTTTTCCACGTCCATCGATCTTCCCCACCCACACACATTTTCATCACCAGATTCCATCTCTTCCCTTTTCATTGTTTGATGCTCTCTCTCTCTCTCTCTCTCTCTCTCTCTCTTTCAGAGACATGCACACATACTGTACACACGTATATGCGTCAGGAATGGAGTCTGGAAACAATGCACAGTGCTCTTTGTCTGTCTTCCTGCATTTCGTATTGTATATTGAGTAGTACAGGACATTTTACAGACCTACCCAGCCCAACTTCACTGACACATAAACATGTTTACTTAGCTGTCTAAATGAGGACACACCACAGACCTCTACTGAGTTTAGGTAAAGCTAATTATAATTACTACAGACTAACCTGAACCAATTTAGCATTTTAATATAAAGCAACATTATTTTATTTATAAATCATCTTTTTGATAAGTTTGAAGTCAGTAAGATTTTTATTTTGAAAGAAACTAATACATTTATTTAGCAAGAGTGCTTTTAATTGGTCAAAAGTGGCAGTAAAGACATTTAAAATGTGAAACTTTCTATTCTTCAAAGAATCATGAAAACTGAATCATGGTTTCCACAAAAGCATCACTAGCATCACAAGCATTGATAATACAGTTTTTTTTTTCAAAACTTTGCCTCTTTTTTTCAAAACTTTACACACAAATCCAAGAATTGCACATATAATGCAAAATGCCTCACATCTCTGGCAAAATGAAGCACTGCATTCAAAATATCACAAACAAATCTCAAAAGCAAATCAATATGTATACCAGCTGCCATGGTGACGAACCACTTCCTACAGTTTTTTAGAATTATGATACTGAACACCAAAAATATAAGAAGCCAGATTAGACAAACTGTAGAAAGAATAGCAAAAAAAAAAAAAAAAAAAAAGCCAAGCCAATCCAATCAAAATGGGAAATTATTCCAGTATGTTTTCTCCAGTATGTGGCACAGTCATATTTTAATAACTTTTGACCAACATAATCTGACCCAAATTTGAGGGCAATCTAAAGAAGTTCAAAATGGCAGAAAATACAGTCAGGCAGAAATTAAACAAGACTACTCAGTGTTCAACATTTTTTCACCATACAGCTTTATGGGATGTGATAGACTCACCAACAGATACAATAGAGATCACATATGTAATGAACATCATTTTTTTAGCTTCATACCTGAGTTGAAGAGTTTGCGTGTGCGCAGGAAGCTGATAGCTAGTCTCATGATGGAGGCTTTGTCCAGGTGGGAGCTGACGCTGTGGGGTAACGGCAGCTGATGGGCCAGCTCATAGAACACTTCTGTCTCTTTACTGCGCCTGCAACGCGCTGCATCACGCGACTTTTCTTTGCGCCTCTCTGAAGGATGCCTGGAAAACAGAAGAGGTTGATGAAAACAACACAGCCTATAGGCTGAGCTTCAACTTACATACTGTGTGCAGCCAATGTTTTATATAGCCTATTCTCACATACAGTACTTGTACATTATTGTACTTAATACATTTTAATGTAGAAAGGACAATAAAACAATAAACTTTAACTTTGCTTGAAGATAACTTATTGTCTTTTGGCTTAGCTTAGTTTTCTACTGGTCAACATGGCAAATTCGCAAGTCAGATTTCATCAAACTTGAACCCAATGTGAAAATTTTTCCACCCTCGTGTAATTCCCGATCATGCAGATTACATTACATTTCTACTAAAATGTAATGACCCACAATATTATGCAGTGGAAAGGTACACGTGCCATTTTTTATTTCTTTTACTAAAATTACTTTGAGACTAAACAAAAATTTGGGTTTTGAGTCAATTTTGGGTCCATTCATAATTAAAATAAAATATTTTGTTTTACGTTAAGCATACTTTTTGTTCACAAGCACAAACTTTGTCGCTGAGTCAAATCAAAAGCATTGCAAAACCACACCTGTGAGAATCTGTGCATCAAAGCTTTAATCTAGGTTTACTCACTCGCAAAGAAAAAAAAATGAGTCACTGCAGGATCAAAAACGGTTTGGTCTTAAATTTGACACTGGTAAATTAAATATCAATCAATCTGCGATGGGTCAGGTCAGGTCACAAGGACGGGCTCATTGCAGATATCTATCTTCAGCTTGTTAGTACATGTTATACAGTATAGTCTGACAATCCAGGGACAGATATATAGATTTGAGTGTTGACCAAATGTAATGCAAATACTTTTAAAAATTAGTCCAGATAGCATTTTATCAATAACTGTACAGCTTAAAGGAATACTCCACTTTTTTTGAAAATAGGCTCATTTTACAACTCCCCTAGAGTTAAACAGTTGAGTTTTACCGTTTTTGAAACCATTCAGCTGATCTCCGGGTCTGGCGGTAGCACTTTTAGCTTAGTTTAGCATAGATCATTGAATCGGATTAGACCATTAGCATCTCGCTCAAAAATGACCAAAGAGTTTCAATAATTTTCCTATTTAAAGCTTGACTCTTCTGTAGTTACATCGTTTACTAAGACCAGGGGTGCCCAAACTCGGTCCTGGAGGGCCAGTGTCCGGCAGAGTTTAGCTCCAGCTTGCCTCAACACACCTGCCAGGAAGTTTCTAGTATGCTTGGTAAGAGCTTGATTAGCTGCTTCAGGTGTGTCTAATTGGGGTTGGATCTAACCGTAGGACACCGGCCCTCCAGGAATCGAGCTCTGGGCAGTTCTGACTAAGACAGACGGAAAATGAAATTTTTCTGCACTATGGTGAAGCAGGCGAGTGACATTACACAGCGCTGAGCAGTCCCAGTCATATCATAACTAGTTACCTAACTGGGGACTACTTTCAGGCGCTGCGTAATATCACTGTGCCTGCTGCACCCATGGTACAGCAGCAAAGTTCCTTGATTATTACGCCGGAATGAGAGTATAGTTCCTAGCCATATCGGCCTAGAAAATCGCAACTTTTCATTTTCAATTATCGAAACTCTTTGGTCATTTTTGAGCGAGATGCTAATGGTCTAATCCGATTCAATGAACTATGCTAAGCTAAGCTAAAAGTGCTACCGCCAGACCCGGAGATCGACTGAATGGATTCAAAAACGGTAAAACTCAACTGTTTAACTCTTGGGGAGTTGTAAAATGAGCCTATTTTCAAAAAAAGTGGAGTGTTCCTTTAAAGGGATAGTTCACCCAAAAAAGAAAATATAAGACAGTGAAATTCTTGAGAAAGCACATCAAAAATATGCGGTCATTTATCTATCCAGACAGAACATCTATCTTGCCAGGCAGAAGATTTCTGTGGTTTGTGGCTTGCCAGTGTGTGAAAGAGTGTGTGGCAGAGAGAAATGAACTCTCTGTGGCCTCTATTTGTGGTGTGCCATAGTTCACTGTGCCACCCTCACAACAAACCAAGCCACAGCGCTGTTTGTCAGCAAAACACCACAAGTGCTCTCTCATGCATCACATATTTACACAGATACCAACGCACGTGGCCTGTGTGCAGCGCTAAATTTCAGTGTCTCTGGGGGGCCGCTGCTGAGACCAGGATCTAGTGGTGTAATTCCAGTAGCAGCATCCCAGTGTAGGTCCCCTATTCCCTGGCTCTGGGAGTGTTCGTAAAATGTGCACAGTGTGGTGCAGGGGTGCAGGAATGCGATAATCGGCCCTCTATACAGCTGCATATTTGGCAACCACACTCAAAAAAAAAAGTTGTTGAACGAACTTAAAAAAATTAGAGTAAACTTTTCCACGAAATTTAATTACATTTTTCCAACAAAATCTAATTTGTTTGAAATTATTTGTTGTAATCTTGTTGTATAAACTTAAATTCCTTCAGTGAAGACTACAAAAAAAAAATTTAGTCATTCCTACTAAAAAATAATTAATTGAATGAACTCATAATTTAATTAAGGGTTATGGATTTCCATCCAATAAATATGTGTAGCCCCAACTCATAAAAAACTATTTCATGCGATGAAATGTAATTGAGTTGGGCCAACTCAATATGATCAAATATTGTTTAAATGAAATTGATACATTGATGAAGTGATTTTTTTTACGCTTGTTGAACTCAAACTAAAATGTTTAACTAGATAATCAGGCAAACATCCTTCTACACAAAAAAATAATCGTTGGATTTATTTAATTTTAGGCATTATCCAACTTGTTAAGCATAGCATAACATAGTATTGTTACATCTGTGGCATGCCCACAGTTGTTTTTTTTAGTATTAAAACAACTTCTTTATTTCATGTTAGCAGGTCCTCAACCCAAGCACATGCTCTACACTTTACCACAATGGTAACCCCCAAAAACACTAACATACCAGAAACTCTTTTAAATACAAACATAAAAGAGCATTAAACATTAACAAGTCTCAAAATGTTATCATCTTAATAAAAATGCCTGAAATAACATTGTATTTCAAGATTTACTCTCCTTATCCAGCCGTGCAAAGCATGATGGGAAGGGGAATCCACTTCCAGTTACAAAAGTAAAATAATTTATGCTCCTTCAAAATGAAAAATAGCTGAGGGTGAGTCAAAACTAACTGTTTCAAGTCACTTAACACAATGCAATTGTATAAAGGGAAACCTAACATAATTGTGCTAAACGAAAAATGATTTTTTTAAATAAACTGAACAGTTAAAAATCATACATCCGGTTAAGACGAACGAAAAATATTCTTGTTGACTCAATTAAACAAAATTTTGTAAACCTAATTTTTTTAAATTACATTGTTTAGATTTAATAAAATTAAGTTGGGACCATTTTTACCAAGAGTTATGTTGTATGAGCTCATTTTAATTAATTAAATCGAACAAAGAGCAAAAATCATTTTTTTGAGTGCACAACATGCACCCTTTCTGCCCTCCCACTACCCCCATTTTCATAAAAAAATTGTCATTGTAATAGTAACTATGGGTTCTTCTCACAGGAAATAGCTGATCGTTTTTACTCAGAGGTCAAACCCATGGGACTTAGGCATGAATTTACGGTCTGCATCTCCTCGGGGCTAAATGAGGAATGGCAACTTCCATTTCAACTCAAACTGTTACTGCTTTCTGTCTCTAACCATAAACGAAACCACATCAGGGTTTTAATGAGAAGAAATCAAGTGCTGCTCTAAAAATACAGACACAATGGTTCAATAAATGGGAAAAGATAATGCAGACTCATGTATAGTTCACATGTTCAGTACATTCATTTGTGGGAAAAAAGAGTCTTCCGTGACAACAGAATGACATCCTTCCAGACTTTAAGTGCTTATGCAATCAATTATACAATCTATTTATTGTTATAGAGTATTTAAAATGCTACGCAATTTTTGTTACAGCAACGAAAATAGTTCCTTTCAAACTATGTCAAAACAATCAAATGTGGCAAATCTTTGGCAAACCCCCCCCCACCATTTTGGAGTTTAATTCTAAACAGATTGGTATTTAAACAAATCAGTTAAGCAAACAATTCAATGACTCACTCCTAAGGACAGTTGTTATAAGCTACTATAATCAGTGGTGTGAACGAATCATTTGAGTGAATGATTCAATGACAAAGGCAGTCACTTTTTGCCATCTACTGGCATATCAGTGTAATCTACCTGCTGCATAATCAGGGTTAAACTGCTTAAAAAAGCAATCAGCATTATGCATATTGTACATACATTTTTAGATTTGATTTACAATAACAAAATATACACATTTGATCATTCCAGTGGTTTTGATATGAACCATCAAGAAAACACTTCTCTCAAAGCCAGCTGGAACCAGTAACCATCACCAATGTATGAGCTCCTAGCTTATTTTTTCAGTAACACAATCCAGATCTACACTGTCCAAACACTCCTTGGATGTGAGCTTATCTCTCCTCAGAGATGTAGTTTTTACAAACCCTTTGACCGCATTCTGGCTGGATTCAATCCTTCAAATGAAAGGGAGTTGTATCCTCTGCCCTCTATTAGGCTATGAGTTCTGTTCCCACACAGTCCAGCTGCTGACCTCAACCCCCAGCTACGCTACAAACGCTTTCGACATTAGCTGGCTAAACAACTTCTGAATTAGAAACGCGCTACAGATCAAGTTGGCCTGAAGAACGAGGCCTGCTGGCCATTTTCTCACTTTGTGATCTTTTAATCTTTCGTGGCATTACTGGAACAAAATAACAAGACTGACAGCTATGTAGCCACTCCCATCTGTAGTGCTCTTTACACTAAAAGTGTCAGTCAGGCTCTCAACAGGAGGATAGTCTGTATTTCAGCGCGAGATCAAAAGGGAGATTTGCATGAAACAGAGCTGTCACGGTTCCTCAAGCATACATAACGCCCTAGCAAACACAATGGCAAGACTGCTTTACCTATCACCTACTGCCTCAGGCATCATCACGCACAACCAAAGCAAAAGCTGTCAAAGGGAGCAGATCATGTGATTAGCAGGCCAATGTGAACCCATTCCTCCCTCTATCTCTCTGCATCTCCCCTCTCAACCAGATTAGGCCAGAGTTCACCGAGAGCCAAGAGCCAGACTGTACACAGTGCCCACTCACTACAGATAATCCTATTTTCCCTAACCTCACAGAAATGGTCAACCTTTAGTTTCCCAACTAATAATCCAGTGAAAGATTCAAGGTTAAAACAGAATATGATAATTAAACCCAGCATACAGTATATCACATTGCATATTCCTTCTGTGCAGCAAGCTTTGATAAATGACGCCATTAAAAAAGCACAGTTAAATGATTCCATTACAGACTGGCGCTAATTACAAAAGACATCACAGTGTTAATGAAACACTTGTAGAGCAAGTTAAACAAACCAGATAAGAGATAAGAATCGAATAAAGTGATGGACGTAACCAGAGTAGGGAAACATAAAGGCCTGTTCACACGTTAGAAAAAGAGGTGAACCCTGATCTGATAACCTCAGTTTCAACTGAAACATTAAGTTCCCATTAAAAAGCCACCGAGAACCACACAGAGGAGCATTTAACCCCTCTTCAACATGCCTTAGGCACCAGAGAGCCAGTGTTGGTTTGACCACCAAATCAAAATGCTGTCAGTATCTGGCAATATCTGACTTTAGAATGTCATCCATGCAGATCCACATGACACAATTTTTCACCAGAAACAAATGTATAGTTTTATGATAACTGATATATTAATCCTTAAATAGGGTTGTAATATGATAATGAGTAATGAGTAATATGGCAGCATGGCATGTAAAAGGTAAATCATGAAGATAAATCTTTTCCATTTTATTTACGTGATGACAGACTTTGTAAAATTTCAAAATAATGCAATGTTTTCAAGAAAAATATTAATTCTTTTATTTGAGTCCTAATGTGTTTGGAGAAAAAAAAACAAATTTAGTAATAGTTTAGGCATAGTAATCAAACTGACAAACAGAAGTAGTTGCATGCTGAATTAAATATTTTCATTACAGACTAAAAAGATAAAACACTTTTAATAATGTTTGGACAACTTCATGTTTATTTTTTTCTGCTAAATTAAAAAACATAGGTGAAGTGTATACTGTTTTCAATATATTGCAACAGGAAAAAAGAGATAATAATGGCTTTTAATTGTAATAATTTTACCTCAATTACTCAGGTTAGAGAAAATATCACAATAGCCATAAATAATCTGAATATCTGAAACTGTATATATATATATATATATATATATATATATATATATATATATATATATTAGTTCACTGCAAACAAAATTGAGCTCTAAAATCTCATGAAAAAAATACATATGACTGTGAGATGTTAAATTGTTAAAAACAAACAAACTTAATAAATAAAATATTTTAGAGTGAAATTTGAATTCAACAGAGGTAGTTATTTATTACCAAACTCCACTGTGCATTTTATTCTAGTCTGGCAGTCTCTGAGGGTCCAATTCTTTCAATAAAGGTTTGCTGCTTTTTGTTTTGCCTTATTGAAGAGAAGAATTATTTTTAATCAATTCGTTAACGAGATGCAGTAAATGTGTGTTACTTCTTATAGCAATTGAACTCTGGTGATGACATTTAATAACGTTTCAAGTCATTTGTATGATTAACAAGAGCGAGCCAAAAATAGGGTCCGCGCACACCTCTCCAATATCAAGTCTTGAGAAACTAAAATTGCGGGGTGAGATTATAGGGAAAAAGTTGTTAATTAACGGGAAAATCTAAAACATATGAGATCAAAATCAACACCAGTAAGATTAGGAAACCTTTAATGCGATTATGCGGCTCAGGTTAAAACAGCATTTAACACCGCAGTTAAGTCCGCTCTGGTGCCCATGACCGTGTCATTGCGCAATACGTCAAATCTCACCTCAGAAACTCAAATTAAAGTAAACAACTCAAGAAAATACATAACTGATAATCCACGCAGCAATGAAAAGTTCCTGCGCCTTACCTTTTTTTCTCTCTCTCGGCTGTCATGATGCACCTATGCTGAAGACAACCTTGTCTTGCGTATAATGAATTCACAATTGTCTGAACTTTTCCGGAAAAAAATCGTTTGAACGTGTATTTTCTCACAAATGCCTTTATTAAGTTATTTCTCCTCCGTAATGTCCATTCTCATGACATTTCCGATAATGACCGGAGCAGTTAGTGCAGTCTCAGAACACTGCCGAGGATCGCACTACCTCTCCAGAGTGACACTGACTGACCGGACGCTGGCAAAGAGCTCGTGAGCGCCACTCCTGCGCTGCGCTTGCTATCAGCACTGTATAACTGTTAACTGCGCGCACTGATTGGTGCTCTTCACCTCGCGCCTGCCTCATCCTCGCTGCGAGTTCCGTGGCCTGTAAAAAAGTTCAGTTTCAGTGTCTTTTCTGAAAACATCAGGTGAAGTGTCCAAGGAGGATCCGGAATGGTCCAGGGCTGGATTTTAATCTATGAACGTGGACAAACAAACAAAAATGACCGTCGACCATGGAAAAACAAGAGTAAAACGTCTTTTCCAGGAGTAGGGCTTAATTGGAACAGATTTAACTTTACTTCAACTCTATCTTGGACCCATTCCCATTTAATAGGAGGCTTCTACTAGTATACACCATTTAAACAAACATGTAATCGATCCCCTGTTGTGACTTTAGAAACCATGGAGTTGATGGAAAACTGCAATTGTGTCTGTCATTATTGCAATGGTTAGAAAAAGCGGTAACACTTTATTTTAAGGTGCCCTTGTTACACATGTACTTACTATTATAATTACAATTAATTATGCATAATTACATGCAAGTAACCCTAAGACAAACCCTGGGGGAGCGCGGAGCACAAAGTAACGCGGGGTAAGTTGTAACACATGTGGTTTAAATATTTCCTCACATGCTAGCATAACCAAGTTTACATTATTTACTAGTTATCATATCGACATTATATAGAGAAAAAAAAGTGCGCCAAAATTCAAAAGTCTTTTGAAGACATCGCTGAACATTTATTTTACCATAGTAGGCCCTAAAATTATATTTCTGGCTTAAGTACATTTTCTTCTCAGTTTTTATTACTCATTTAAATTGAGACAAATCTGCTATTATTTTAATCTCCAATGTGTTATTTATCAGGTTAGATTATTTGTTAATGTCTCAATAACTAACAGAAGACACTAACCGGTTTTAAATTCCAGTCGCGCAGATGGGGAACGTTGTAACACTGCTATTCTATGACATTAGCGATGGGGGGGGGGGGGGGGGGGTAAAAATGCACTGTGAAAAATGGGGGCAAAAACAAAAATGTTGCGTTTATAATTTTGTTCAGTGTAGTTACAATACATTTGATGGATAATCAAAGGATTTGATGTTTGAGAAAAAAAATCATGTCATTCTGAAAATATAATTATATTTTTATTAAATAACACATACTCCCTATCTACAGGCCTTACTGTTCTCATATCATATATAACTGTGATGTTTTACAAAACAAGCTTTAAAACACTTTTTTTCTTACTGCTGAAAATTAGATAATTTACTGTGAAATCCGTTGTCTCTCTGGTACATCACCAGTGTAAGCATCATGGTGAAAACATTCTACATCACTCTTGTCAATGTAGTCCATAGTTACAATAAAAATTTATCTTGATTTTATCTCGTGGTTATTTGGGGAAAAACAATAGGGGGGGCTTTTACCCCATGGGGGCGTTTTCCCCCACTCTACCCCTACTCAATACTTAAATGTATAATTACACTGTAACAAGGACACCTTAAAATAAAGTGTGACCGAAAAAGCCACGTTTAGAGAAGTATGCATCTGCACATCTCAAACATTTCCATTTAGGCTTTTTCTTTGAATGACTGTTGAAGTACAGCTTACATCAAGCTCATTTGCAATAATGCACACACATGCATGTTGTTTTCACCATGTTAGCAAGAACATTTCATTGACGCAATTGTTTTTGGTGAGGGGAGGACAACTTCAGAGAAACCTGTTGGTATCAGCAGATTTAAGGCAATGTATTGTTTAGATGATTTGTGAGCCGCTCAAATAATTCAGAAACACTTTAAATGTCCTTTCAAATCAGTTGTTTATGTTGCACTGTATTTCTGAGAATGTTTTTTAGAAGTTCAGACTTACAAATATAGCCAAACCTCTAGTCACATATTTTACTTTTGCAATTTGATGTCCTGTTTCCTCAGTATGGGTGTGTGTGTGTGTGTGTGTGTGTGTGTGCGCGCATAATACTCGTGCAACATATCACCAAAACGTTTAATTTTTCATACATCTCGGGGTTTAATAGGTTAAACAAAACATTCACATCCTTTAGATGACAGTACATTTGGCACATAGTAAAATGCTTACAAGATAACGCTAGTGTATCCAGAAAAGAAATACCTCTGTGCACATGAAGCTTCACCATACAGAAACTAAAGTCCAATATCAGATGTATATAATACAGCACTATCATACATATGAAACATTTATGTATTTTAATACTGTATGCGCAAATATTCAATATACAGCCAGAGAAATCTTTGCACTTAATTTAAGAGGTAATTATTAGATTGTTTTGACTTTGAAGACAGACCATGGATGTGTCCTATATATCAAGTTCATTCCTTTACAATTAAAAAGGAAACAATGGGAGAAAATAAAGCTGAACAAGACATTTGGCATGATACAGTGAGGGTGACGGACAGAAAAGTGCCTGTGAGAGAAAAGGCTTCAAAGACAATCGGCAACATTGACCTAGCTACCGTGATCAACCCACAGACACGTTTAAAAAAAGCAACGAAACAAGTCGAAACAAAAAGAAACTTCAGACAGAAATTAAAGGTAAGCAACCACTTTTAAAAGAACAATAAAACACGTCTTATTCAAATCGCCATTGAACTGCTAAAGCAAAAGTCATCACATTCCAGAAGGTTTTAATTAGTACGCCTGAAATGTACCCTTTTTTTCGTTTCGTTCACCTCTCCTTTAGAGTCTTTCACATTGCACAAGAAAATAATTCAACTACAGGGGGTTCACAAAATTTAAAACAAGACTAAATAGTTTGAAAGATCTACAGAGGTGTGTAACAAGGCTTAATCGTCTGAAATAAAGTAACACAAAAAGACGCAAAAGAAACGATTGACTTGTTAACACAAAAAAGGAAGCGTAGCTACATGTATATTAAATAAATTAAGATCTCACACATTTTTCCACTACATTCCACAGCTTATGTACTTCAGCAAACTATGTACATGAGAACGGCAGAGAGAAGCATGAGAGAGAGAGCGAGAAAGCCTTTGGTGAAGCTCTAACCTATGCAACACGAGAATATCAGCACACAAGAGAGAAACCGAAACAGAAATTTTTGGAAAATAAAGAAACGAACTGGGGGAAATGTGTTCAGGGTATTGCACATAGATATCAAAAACATGTTTTACCTTCCATGAACTGATGCTACTCAATAACAACACAATTTGCAAGACCATGCAAACAACTGCCTACTCTAAGAAGCTTTCACAGGCTTTTGGAGCGAATACTATGTACATGTTACGTTCTGTACAAAACGACCGGACACCTATGGGTACTGGTCTGTCTGCCCACGAGTATACTTCCGTATGCATAGCGGCAGGACACGGCACGCACACACACGCACGCACACACACACACTGTAGTCTTTGCACGGTTGAACGCAAATGAAAAGCCATTGCAAAACAACATGAAAACAACCATAGAGCTTCAGGAGGGCAAGGGCCTCTCGCTCTCATTCATGCAAACACATGCACACGGACACATACATGTCATGCACACACCTACTCAGGCCGACACTTCGTAACACAACCCATATACAGCAGGTTATCATTCCAAATGGACCTTCATAACACTGATGGAATATATATATACTACAAATGTCTTTGTATATTTTATAAAATTGCTCCCAAGATGTCACCTGAATACACAAAAAGGCATTTGACTGCACAGCACAACATGTCAATTGTCACGTATGCAGAATAAACTCCTCCATAAGGGCAAGACCTTTCCATCGAGGGATTACGAAGACCCAACCGGGGTACGAAATTGTAGTACAATCATTGGTATCGTCAATTTTGGTTTAAGGTAGCGCGTTCTGACCCTTCCTTCCTTGGGCTCTGGAGAACATTCGTTTTCTGATTGGTTGTCAAACTTGTTGAGGCCTGCGATGAGATCCATATGCAGTACAGTTTTTTTTCTCTTTTTGGAGATTTAGAGAAGAATAATAAAAGAACAAAAACAGCAGTAAAGGGGAATTGAACCACAGGGACTGGCCTTCTGCTCTGGTCCGGTCTGAGCCCGGTCTGAGCCCCATCTGTGGAGTGTGTTCATGTATTGCAATGCGATGTGGGTTTTTGAGTGTTTGTGGGTGTGTTTAACAAATATTTGAGCTGACAGACACCAAGTTAGCCTTTAAGACAAAGCCTCCTCTCCGAAGTAGGAGAAGCCCTTGAATTCATCCTGGTTGATTTGTTTGATGATGGCCTCGTCTACTAGCGTCAGCACAGGGTCCTCGCGAGTGAAGTCCTGGTCGAAGTTATTCACATCTCGCTTGGTTTTCTACAGCAAAACAGAGACAGACACACATGGTTTTATGAAGGTTTTCTGAGGCTCACCTTTAAAAGGGTAGTGCACTCAAAAAGGGAAATTCTGTCATCATGTCGTGCCAGACATTTGTTCATCTTTGAACACAAATGAGGACACTAATGAAACCCCTGAGAAAGTCCATTAACCCAAAACATTGACACTTCAAATAGTTTATAAAGAGATCAAACAAACCTCACTGGCTCTTGAGGAAGTTCAACTGTACTTGCTAGACATGCGAGAACAGACCTCACTGGTTCTTGCAGAAGCTCACTCGTACTTTTTTGACGCATGAGAAAAAAACCTAACTGGTTCATGCAGGAGATCAATCGTACTCAGTGTTGCTTTGGAAATGTAGTAAGTTACAGATTACAAGTTACCCTATTTAAAATTGAATAAGTAGTGTAACTATTTCAATTACTTTATTAAAGTAATGTAACTGATTACACTTGATTACTTTTCTAAATCTCTAATGTTTTCAACTGTTAATCACATTCAAATATTTAAAGCAGGCAGGGTTAACCTTACAGTAGCACTCATCACTGATTACTGTCAGACTTTCAAAATCCTTCATCACTTAAATTAAGATTATAAAAATTTTATTTTAAAGCACAGCCACCACAAAATCAGCACCTCTTTTTACTCTGAGATCATTCTGAAGTTAAATAGAGATTCAAAATCATAACAAGAAATAACTTAATAGCTATGATACTGTATTTTGAAATCAAATCTTCTGCACAACTGGCACTGGCACACTGGCATCTAACAATGCCTTGGAAAAAAAAAGAGATCATCTTTAATAAAAAAAATAAAGCATATATATATAAACCTAAATAGGAAATAAAACAGTTATTGAATAAGCATGTGTCCTAAACTCCTGAAACACTGGTGTCTCTCATATTTTAGCACAGTCATTGCAATTTATGAAAGAAATCAATTATATCTGTATTTTTTCTCAGTAACTGTAACTGATTACAATCAAATTATTTTGTAATTAATTTGCGTAATTCCGTTCCGTGTAACTAGTTACTCACCAACACTGATCGTACTTGCTTGACATGTGAGAGAAACCTCAATGGTTCGTGCATAAGCATGTTTGAGCTCGTTTATCATATTTGATGTGAAAAAAGCATTAAATGTGTTCATCATATAATTCAATAATGTTTCATCAGAAGACTTGGATTAAACTGCTTGATTCATATGGATTACGCTTTTTAATCTTTTCAAGTGTCAGGTTTTGGTGTAATAGACTTTCAAAGGAAGGACAGAAATCTCTCAGGTTTCATAAAAATATCTTGATTTGTTAAAATGAAGTACGAAAAGCAGTCTTTTGGGTTTGGAATGACATGAGGGTGAGTAAATAACAGTATATTCATTTATTTTCATCAAAACTAACCCTTTAAAAAATTATAATAATAACAACAATACAAATAAATGTCTGTATTGCTTAACATTCAGATTTTGTCCTCAGTGCTGTTCTAAGAAGCAGTGAAGACTTTCAGTTAAAAGCCACAGGTGTGTATATGTAAATGTAGGGACTGTAGAGAGTGTGGTGAAGGAACGCCAGCTCAAAGTTACTCAGAGGGCAAGAGAGCAAGTGGCGGTCGCGTTTTCTCTGAACCTTTCTGTGACCTTTCCATCTAAAGCACCCATTTGTGTACATATACACACGCGCGCATACACACAACACTCTCAGCCCTCCCCCCCCCCATGGGAAAGCAGAAGTTGCGAAGTGCCGTTGTGCCGTTGTGGCATCCGACTTTCAGTCTAGACCACAGATGCTAAAAACAGAGGAACACGAGAGATAAAGTCAATGTGCGCGTGCTGTGTCGGAGCATTTTGCAGAAAAAATGTCTATGAATTGTGACGCGTCATAATGAGGATTTCATGATTTATGTTTTACATTTATGTAAAATGTACATTAGATAACTTAGATTGCATTTAAGGAATATACAGTAAATTCATACCAGTTAGTGTTTTCCTTGGGAATCAAACCCATAACCTTGGTGTTGCTAGTGTTATCCTCTACTATTTGAGCAACAGAAATGGGTTAGTTCTATGTGTGAGAATCATGTATGCTTACAATGCGAGGTTTAAAGGGGGGCTTGATCTTCCTCTGCTCCAGTAAGACCCAGTCAATCTCTCTGAAGAAGGGGTGGACTTTGATGGCTTCCTCTAGTCCCTGGGTCACCACACAGCCCAGACGCTTACTGGGGCTCTTTGTCATGAACTGAGGAAAGGGAATACATTTTACATTACTACATTTATAAAAAAGGGATAAATACAGTATGAAGAGCGTTTAAGGAACTTTAAGCATTTTTTTGTTTAATTTGAAATACAAGGAAGATATCACTGTGTGATTTCTCAAGTCAGCGGAGTAGCCCGCCTCTTTTTAGCCAATCATAAAACTGTAATGCTTTAATTAAGGTTCATTAGTTAAGAACTTTATTTAATGCCTTGGGTGTCATAATTTAACAAATAAGAATACTTTTACAGCTTTTATTAGGTTAATAAAGGTTAATGTAAATAATTATATACACTAATATATTTTAACATTAAAAAAAGTATGTATGTGTTTGTACAGTTTTATATGTACAAATAAATGTAACAATATGTGACCCTGGACCACAAAACCAGTCTTAAGTACCACAGGTATATTTGTAGCAATAGCCAAATATACATTGGGTCAAAATGATCAGTTTTTCTTTTATGCCAAAAATCATTAGGACATTAAGTAAAGATCATGTTCCATGAAGATATTTTGTAAATTTCCTACCGTAAATATATCAAAACTTCATTTTTGTTTAGTAATATGCATTGCTAAGAACTTCATTTGGACAACTTTAAAGGCAATTTTCTCAGTATACAACATTTTTTTGCACCCTCAGATTCCAGATTTTCAAATATTGTATCTCAGCCAAATATTGTCCTATCCTAAGTAACCATACATCAATGGAAAGCTTATTTATTCAGTTTTCTCAATTTCAAAAAATGTTGTGGTCCAGGGTCACATATTAAAACACATATTAAAAACAAGGAGCTTAATCATAACTGTAGCAGAAATACAATCATAACTGTAGCAGAAATACTGAAAGACATTTTCTTATAAAGTGTTACTCAAAAAAATGAGCCAATCAGAAACAAAATTTGACTGCCAATCATTATGTTCAGGTTTGCTGACATGTCTTTGGAGGTCAGGGTTTTAGAGAGAAGGAATGCGGTTTAAATCAATGGATTGTTTAATTCAGCTGTGTGGAAATTTGCAAAACTGATACAACCTCTTTCAGGTTCTGTTGTTTAAGCCTTTTCGGGCAATTCATGAATTTTTAGTGCACAAATATTAGAAACATGAAAATAAACCACATCATATCCTGTGTATGTGTATAAAATATGCAACAAAATTAGTGTACTTGTAAGTCGGAAGAAAATGTACCAGAACAGAGGGATGAATGAGGAACAAAGGGGAGGAAAATGAACAGAGGAAGGTTGGAGAGGTCAGAGGGAAAGTGCAGCCAGGTATATGACCATACAGTGGAGCTCAATATATCACTGCAGGAAGAGAAAAGATTCCGAACAGAAGCGGAAAAAGAAATGATGATAAATGGGCCAACCACAAACCACATACACAAACAAATGAAATGATTTCAAGAAACTGGCTGCTTACAGCTTTCAGAATGCTGACGGCTTCTTTACTGAGCCACACTGGATAAAGCACATCATCGTGGAGGATGGACTCGAAAAGGTCGTCCTCGTTGTCAGCTTCAAATGGAGGCTGACCGGCCATCATTTCATACATGAGAACACCCAGAGCCCACCAATCCACCGACGGGCCGTACTCCAACTCCTGTAGTATCTGAATGAGAAAAACACAAAAATGAGGTTCAAAATTATGTCAAACAGCTCAGCTGTAGGTTATGTTCATTATGATTTACTAGACGTACTTCAGGTGCAATGTAGTCAGGGGTCCCGCAGAAGGTGGTGGTCGTGACCCCATTTAGAATGCCCTCTTTGCACATGCCAAAGTCAGCCAGTTTACAGTGGCCTTCAGCGTCCAACAGAATGTTATCCAGCTTCAGATCTCTGGAGAGACAGGGGGGGAAAAAAACAATTAGACCATATCTCACATTTTTGGTGACAGGCTTTTAAGAAGTTTTCCAGGCTATTTACAACAGTTTTATTAAGGGGTCGACATGCCTGTCAGACAGTAAGCGGACAACTGATCTACAGGACCTCGAGAGCCTGGGCCATTCTGCAGACCTTTACAACAGTAACACATGGTGCTGCACCTCATTTATAACTCAAGCTGCTCTCTGCCCCATTCCTGAGATGGCTGCATGTAGGTCTAGGTGTTTGAAGTGCATTTGTGTAGGTAAAAATGACAGCAGCATCAGGTAAGCTGTTTAAACCCTTCACTTCACAACATGCATGCCAACATTCTGAGCTCTCATGAAGCCATCAGTCATGTAATAGACAGCTCAACATTTGAGCAATTAGGCCAGAATCAGAAATAGTAAAACGTTACTTTTATGTTGTCACTTGATTTCTACAATTAAAGATCACTACTTTTAAAACTATATAAAAAGAATTAAGAATAGAATAATAAATAGATAGATAGATGCCCCATGTCATGCCAAGATGTTCATGTCTTTTTTTCTTCAGTCAAAAAGAAATGAAGGTTTTTGAAGAAAACATTCCAGTATTTTTCTCCATATAGTGGACTTCAATGGGACGTAATGGGTTGAAGGTCCAAACTGCAGATTCAATGCAACTTCAAAGGGCTCCACATGATCCCAGCCGAGGAATAAGGAAGAAAGTCAAATGCCCTTTAAAAAAAGTTAAAACAAGAATTTAAGACGATTTTGAAGTTGGAGGAGAAAATGAGATGGAGTTTTTCACCTTAGCCTACCATTTTGCACCGGAGTACACAGACGAAGAACTAACCATGTGTGACTTTTCCAACGTGATTAAGTAACGCGTCAAGTCGCGGACGCTCATCGCAGAGATGAGTATTTGTGGTTAAAAATGATATAAATGTAAATTTTTTTTAGACAATGACCAATTGTTTCGCTAGATAAGATTCCTCAGCTGAGATTGTGTAGAGCCCTTTGAAGCTGCTCTGAAACTGCAATTTGGACCTTTAACCTATTGCAGGCCCGGCTCCAGAATCAAATCACTGAGGGTGCTTCTTAAATTAGTGAGGGTGCTCTAACCTTCAGCAATTTAAGCGGTGAGTGGATTCTAACTTAAATGCCTCTGATCTGCTGTTAGGTTCAAGAAATCAAAAGATATGTCTGTGATTGGCTACAATGCTCAACGCTGAAAAAAGACGCTGAAGTAGAAACCAATCTCCAAAGCACAAATCATAACACGCTGGATAGTTTGCCAAATCTGCGATGAACTGTCATTATTACAGCTTTAACTGAGGGTGCTATTGAATTCGTTTGAGGGTGCTTAACACCCTCTCTAGCACCCCCGTAGAACTGGGCCTGACCCGTTAGCCACCATTGAAGTCCACTACATGGAGAAAAATCCTGGAATGTTTTCCTCAAAAACCTTAATTTCTTTTTGACTGAAGAAAGAAAGACATGAACATCTTGGATGACATAGCGGTGAGTGAATTATCAGGTAACTTTTGTTCTGGAAGTGAACTAATCCTTTAAATACATGACATTGTGATCACTTTCTGTGACATTTTTGCCCTGAGCCCTGATTTACTTTTGACAGTGACCACAGGTTTCTTCAAAGCTATGAAAAATCCCCATGAGCATGATTGTAGAGTTTAGTGTGACTTATGACAATACCATAGGCGCTGCTGGCCAAATGCCCTCTGACATGTGTACATTCAACTATTATTTTGTCTTGTGGACTGTATATATATGTGAATTGTATTATTCATTATTAATATTATTAGCTGAAATAAAAAAGTTTAAGGTTTTTATATTTTATTTAAGTTAATGTTTATTTTATTTCAAGTAACACAAAAATTTCCAACTCAAAACCATTTTGTAATATTTTTCCATAAGAGCAAAACAATCTGAAGAAATCAAAGCAAGAAAACTAAAGAAATTATATTTTGCTAAACAATAATGAAGATTTTTAATAAACGCTCCCAGTACTGAATGCAAAAAATGTCACTCATTTATGTAACGCAGGAAAAAGTATGGCAATTTACTGCATAACAGAAAAAAAAGCAAATTTTGGTTGGTAAATTTTTAATGTTTTTGAAAGAAGTCTCTTACATTCATGCAGTAGAAACAGCATAATTATGAAATATTATTACAATTTGAAATTAGTTTTCTATTTGAATATATCTTAAAGTGTACTTTATTTCTCTGATGGCCTAGCTGAATTTTTAGCAGTCATTACTCCAGTCTTCAAGGTCACATGATCGTTTAGAAACTCTAATTCTAATGCTGATTTTATGCTCAAAAAACATTTCTTATTATTATTAATGTTAAAAAAAATGTTGTACTGCTTAATATTTTTGTGGATGCATTTCTTAATTTCAAAAGAACAGAAAAGAATCTTCGTAACTCTACAATTATCTATACTTTCACTTTCGATCCCTTTAATGCATCTTTGCTACACAAAAATATGAATTAACTTATTGACCCCAAACTTTTGAACAGCAGTGTAAAGACCCATAATGGCCCAATCATCTTATACTCAAAATTTGTACTTAACAAGGCAGAGAACATAGAGATGCATTAATAACTCTGCTGAGTCTTATTGAAGACTCGAGCAATGTGGCCAAAGCCAAACACCTCAGGAGGAGCACATGATAATATCTGAATCACAGTGATTGCAGAGACTTGCCCCAGTGCCAGTCTTTCACCAGAGGATGTTTGTGCTCTGTGACGTAGAGTGGAAAAAACCATTACACAAGGAGAGGGTAGAGATTTTGTGATGCCATTTTAAAGGTTAATGGAAGTGACACTTGTACATCCCAGCAAGGACACAGTCAGTGAAATCTGGTCGAGGGCATTCCGTGACTTTTCAAACACGTAGAAACATTAAACACTTAGTGGGGGTCACATGACAGTTTGACGTGTTCATATGAGGCATGCTGACCATGTCAGTCAAGTGATTTAGCGCAGCATCTGCATGGTTTCAGATGGTCAGACGGTTCATTTCTTCTTTACAGATACAGGAACAAACACAAATTATCTAAATATCTGACATGATTTGCATATCTCACAACAAAAAGGAATGTGCAGAACACCAGTACTATATATTCCTCTGCATGTGCACATTGTGTGTGTGTAGTTGTGTGTTACATGCACCTGGACAAACTGGCTGGAACCTGAAAGAAGGCAGGAATGTTCAGAGGAGCTAATCTGATTGTCATGCCTGATAAATCCTGTTTTCTCAATGTGTTGAGCAAAATAAAGACAAGAACTAACAAAACAGAAAAAGACCCATAGTGATTACATGCCTAAGTCAATCCCATGAGGGAAATGCCTCCTTTGTGGTCAAGATACTAATTTTCCAACAGAGGTGTAAAGAACTTGAGTTATTGTACTGTTTTATTATGATATTTTAATATGAATTATTTTATGGATATGAGAGTATCATATTTTTAATGATATTAATTTTGAAATCCTCGTTATTAAAATAAACACTTTTACATTAAAAAAGGTTATTTTGTAATAGGGCTGGGTAAAATTTTAATCGATTCTCATTTTTACGAACAATATTGATTCTTAAATCCCAAGAACCGATTAGTCTAGCCTGTTTTCAGTTAACAAATGGAACATTGAAGTGCACCTCCCATCCAATAAATAGCAATAAGCTTTGTTACTTTTGATAAGAGACACAGTGTCAGATTTTAAATTCTGTCCATTTTATTGCAATGTTCAAACAATAAATGTCGTTTTGGCACTTTAATGTTGAGTGACAGATCACTCGTTAGTCAGCTAGAAAAAATGAACTCTAGAGAGGAGCATTTCGCTAAATGTATGCACCATATAACATATTCATTATCATTTTTACTGTGCTTCAATATTTAAGTTTAAATCCATCAAGTTTTTATAACAGCAATCATTTAAATGTCTATATTTCAAAAAATGAATTGGAGTAGAAATATAATTATGTAATTTAAAGTTAAAGTTAGTATTATAACTTCAATATTGTAAAAACTCCATTGAGTGTATACAAATCAGTTAATTTTAACCTTCAATATTATAATAATGTAGCAAACGACTCTTATATTTTACAGCATTAGTTGAGAGATTTTTTTTCCTTGAGAAAATCTGCCATGTACTGTACTTTATATATATGTGTGTGTGCGTGTGTGTGTGTGTGTGTGTTACCCTGGACCACAAAACCAGTCATAAGTGTCAATTTGTCGAAATTGAGGTTTATACATCATCTGAAAGCTGAATAAATAAGCTTTCCATTGATGTATGGTTTGTTAGGATAGGATATTTGGTCAAGATACAACTATTTGAAAATCTGGAATCTGAGGGTGCAAAAATCTAAATATTGAGAAAATCACCTTTAAAGTTGTCCAAAAGTTCTTAGCAATGCATATTACTAATCAATTAAGTTTTGATATATGTACGGTACGAAATTTACAAAATATCTACATGGAACATGATCTTTACTTAATATGCTAATGATTTTGGCATTTTGTCATGACTTTCTTTCTTATTTATTTATTTATTTAGATACTGAAAACTGAGTAATGGCTACTAAAAATTCAGATTTTCCTAAAGATTTACACCAAAGTTTTAAATATATGACAATAGGAACAGTTTTTTTTTTCACTGTAATATTATTTCACAATATTACTATTTTTACTGTATTTTTGGTCAAATAAATCCAGCCTTGGTGAGCATAATACTAGTCCTTCAAAAACATTAAAAATTGTTCCTAATCCAGATCTTTTGAACATTAGTATATATTTCTGTATTTTTACACCCTATTATTTTAACAAGAGCATCTGGGTGGATTGCACTGATAGGGGATGCTACAAGTGATCTGAAGACGTCTCCTCAGACGTATTGGAGCATGGCTGGTCTTTCTGTGATCTGTGCCTTCCTCGAATTGCAGTTAATGAGCCGTAGAAGAGTCTTATATCAGTGTACTATTCACCTGAGAATAGAATCTGCTCTGGCTCGTGTAAGAATGTTTAGAGGCATTATCATCAAAGCCTCATCACTGTTGTACCACCACCTTCTTCAGAGGTAGATGATTCACGGTGCAGCATGGCTTCTTTAGGTGAGTGACAGAGGCTGAAGAGAACTGTACTGCCAGTAAGTTTCTGTCATGTTCGATCTAACAGATATCGTCTTTAATGAGGTAGGTGGAACAGGAGAGAACGCTGGATGCCAGAGCATGTCAGCCAATGAGTACACGTCCCTACAATGACCTTTTGATGACCCTATGTGTTTACATGTGTATGTGTTTTATTGAGGGATACAGAAGCTGGGGTGTGGTTTAAACACACACAAACACACATCAGGTGTGGATCTGTTTACACACTTCTGAGATAAGGATTCACATTTCTCTTGTAAAACCCATCATACTGTAACGTGAGCTGTTGTATTTTTATGATACTATCCAAGTGACTAAAGTCTACATGTATTTGTAAGGAAGCACTTTTCTCAAGACACTTAAAAGTGTACAGTAATTTCCTCATTAAACAAGTTTTGCCCTTTACCTTCATGAAATGAAGACATATCTGTAGCCTATTAAAATCTGTGTTTTTAAAGAAATTAATATTTTAATTTAGTAAGGATGTATAAAAAATGACAATAAGCATTTATAGTGTTATAAAAGTTTCTATTTCAAATAAATGCTGTTCTTTTAGACTATTCATCACAGAATCTTTGAAAAATGTAAAAAAAACAAAAAACAAAAAAAAAACAGCACCACAAGAGTTTTCAAGACTGACATTAAAAAATGTTTCTTGACATTAACAGACATTAAGAAATGTTTCTTGAGCACCAACTCAGCATATTTGAATGATTTCTGAAGGATCATGTGACACTGAAGACTGGATTAATGCTGCTGAAAATTCTGCTTTGCAATCACAGGAATACATTACATTTTAAAATATAGTCAACATTTGAAGTGGATCAAAAAAGTTGTCCTAAGACAAGAACGGGTATTGTTTTTGTTTTAGGACAACTTTAATGAAAGGTTTTGATCTACTTCAAATGCTGACTACTGTATATTAAAATAGAAAACAGTAATTTTGAAGTCATAATATTTCACAACATTACAGTTTTTACTGTATTTTGATCAAATAAATGCAGCCTTAATGAGCATATGAGAGACTAATTAAAAAAATAAAATAATATATATATATATATATATATATATATATATATATACACACACACACACACACACACATAAAAAATGTTCATGAGTGTGTTTTGTGTGTCAACAGTTCGATAAAGCTCTACAGGACAAAGATAGCAACAGAGAGCCAAACAAGCCTGGCCTTTGATGGTTGATTGGCAAAAAATGTCAACATTTCTTTGCTGGCATCATTCAAGCACAAATCTTTTTGTGAGGCACTGTTCTGACATGACGGCTGGACAGCCCAGGTTTATGTAACTGTTCTATTTTTGACAGCACTTTGGAAGTTGGAAGGATTTTAGTGATATGCATTTAACAGACAATAGCCAATAGAAAGAGCAGACTGCGGCACAGCTTCCTGCAATCTAAAGCCAGGAGCTGTCATCTGTCCACTGCAAAATACAGGTTGAGTTAAAGTATGCAAGATCCAATAAATGCTTTAGTGTTCAGGGCTTTTTAATGGATACCACTGAAACTAATCTGATAGGAACAAAATGGACAATCAATGTGTCTCGCATGCAGACATAAATCAGCGGAGTCCACACACACCTAAAAAAAAAAAATTATATATATATATATATATATATATATATATATAAAACGGTTAGTTCCATTCCTCGATTCTGATTGGTCAGCAGCTGTGTTTTATTCACGATACAGCACGGCTATGACCGCTTCACCCAGCCATTCTGTGTATCACTGAGCAACACCCTTAGCAACATAAACAATTAATAGCATCAAAACTGTTTAATGTATTATTTATTTCGGCAGAATTAACTGTTTGCTATTTATTTAATGAAGTATGAGTGACCCCTGCTGGCATTATGTTGCATCTTTCATCTTTAATTTTGAGACTCCGCCCTTCCCCAGTCTAAATAAACGATTCTCACGCGGAGATGTGTTGATGTGTGTGCGGCGCGCCTCTGTGTGAAAGACTACAGTTTTCAAAGTCCGGACGGAATATTACTGAATTTATTAGTTTTCTGTTTCAGGTATGATTCTGTATGTCCATCAGTTTACACTGTAATGACGCTTGCAAACTCGTGCTGTACCGCAAATCGGTTTGTTTTAAACTAAAAGACGGAAAACAGACGTTTTCTCATGCTGAGAGATAGATGTATGTGTGTGAGAAAATATCATATATTGTGTTAAAAAAATAAATGACACAGCGGATGATAAGAGCTCCTATTCTCTGTTTTTATTTAAGCTCCATTAGATGAGGCATGTTCGGAACATTCTCTTGCCGTTTACTGTTGCTGTCAGGAATTAAAAAAAAAAAAAAATTATTTCTTGGAAAAACTTAATAACAGACTACATCTCCATGGAAAACCTGTCAACTTCCACTCAAAATAATACAACAGAATTAAACCCCTCTTTGTTATCTCTCATAAACTTCCATCAATCATGAATCCGTTGACCCTCTTTGTCTGAAGCCATCCTCAACAACACACCATTCATCAATATCTACACAAGATTTGGGGGAAGGGGGTTAGGAAGAGGTAGCAACAATGGCTAATATCAAACTAAATTAAAAACTTATAAAAGATTAAACTTGTTTATTTTATTTTTTTATTATTTTTTTTTTCTCTTTCTCTATCCTTTCTGTCTCTTTCTGTTCTCTCCACTTTTGTTGTGTGTTTTTTTTTTTTTAAATGTTATTATTTTTCCTCTCTCACTCTCTTTTCTTTTCTCTTTCTCTTTTCACGCCTCTGGGCCTCGGTTGGCTGTGGCATCTCAGTCCCTGCCCTGTGTGGTTCGGTTTAGTGGTTGGTGGGTGTGCTGTGGGGCCGGGGACCTTGTATCTCCAACCTGTACCAGCTTTGGCCTGGTTTTCTTGCCTCTGGCAGGTTCAGCACTACATGCCTTGTTTTTTTTAATGCATCACTAGACGATATACATACATCTATTGTAAAACAAGCAAGGGAAGAGGGGAGAAGAGGAAAAAAAATAAAAATAAATAAATAAAAAAATGCATACATGTATATCAGACACACACAGGGTAAGTGGGACGTGAGCATGGGGGCCTGGACTTTGCACTGGGCTGGCTCCACGCTGCACGTCACAGTTTTTTTTACGATCATATTACCTAACAATACATATACATACGTAGGGGTAAGCGTGGCATGTGAGTGGCGGCCGGGGGTGAGACTTTGGTCCTTGTGCCCTGCAGCACCTCTCCTAGATGGCTCGTCCTGGGCCTAAATTATGCCTTGCTCACGGAGGGCCCAGAGGCAGCCTTACAATATCTTACTCTTTATAGCTTTACTTTACTTTACTTTATTATTATTATTATTTTGTCATTACTACTACTATTACTACCATTATTATTTTTATTATTATTATTATTATTATTACTATTTTGTCCTCTTCCTGATCCTCCAAGTTTCCCCTCATTTCTGATTGAGTTCATTACTATTATTATTTTTATTGTTATTATTTATTTATTAATATTATTGCTGCTACTTTTACTATTATTATTTATCACCTTCCTCACCCTCCATCCTCTAATTTTTGTTATTAATGCTGCTATTATTATTATTATTACTGTTATCATTACTATTATGGTTTTTTACTATTGTTATGTCTGTTGTATTTTATTTATTGATTTTTGTTATTATTATTATTATTATTATTATTATTATTTTTGTTTATATACTTCCACCCCCAACACCCAGTCACACTTACACATATACACACACACACACACACACTCACACAAATCATGTTGGCTGTCATGTATGTTTTGTTGACCTTGGTTATTTTGTGTTTGATTTGTCACCTGTAAATAGTATGTTTGTTTGCATAATAAAAAAAAATAAAATAAAAAAAAAGGAATTATTTTTTAGCGGAAGGAAAGCATTTAACGAACTTGCTTCAAAAAAGTAACATTTCAATACATACATTTTGGGTTTTAATATTTTTACTGTGTGGTAACCGTTTTTTATAAAGAATACAGTTAGACACCAGGAATAAATCACGGCTGAAGGGGTTGCAGCGCCCTTCAGCCGTGATTTATTCACGATACAGCACGGCCTCGAGTACCTTATTGCTTACATATATAATTATTATATATTTATTAGAAATTATATAAAATCAGAAAATCATATAAAAATATAAAATCAAAAATTATATAGAAATAAACGTTCTAATATTGTAATAAAATTTAAAGGACATAATATCTAAAACATTTTAATATCTACATAAATCATTTATATATGTAGATATTAATATATTTCTAGGCCACTAATTAAGTAAAGACTCTCTGACCCCTTTTGGATTTGACTTCCACACTTCCTCTGAGCTCCAATGGACAACTGTACACACACGTACACATGCCATAAAATTGCATGGTCTACCGCACATACACATACAGTATGTGCATGTACAGTACACACATAATTAGACCCTATTGAAATGCCTTCCTGTGTTCCCTTTGTGTGCAGAGTGATTTTTCCATAGAGTCCCTCATCACTTTAACATGAGGCTTTACCACTGATCAGCCCCAGTCAAAAAAAAAAAAAAAAAAAAAAATCTCAGATAAACATACAAGAACAGAGAGAGAAAGTAAAGCTGAGAAACTGGATGGTTTACGGGTCTAATCAGACAGCAAGTCTGTCAACAGGACAAGCTTTGACCTGCACAACAGACCAAAGAGATACAATTTACCACTTCTTTTGCTATGGCTTTCTCATTTTCACTCAGTCTTTCTCCCCTCTTTCTTAAAGGAGAAAACGTAACACTTTATAATAAGTATACACTAATAAGGTCACAAATCATTTGCAAACTACCAGTTTATAGTTAATTCATAGTTTATAGACTCTATACAGTGAATTCTTCATTCATTGTCACTTCAATTAGACAAATTATTGTTTAATTAGCTCACATGTAAAGAGTTAGATAATGCTACAGTAACAACTTATTAACCATAGGTAGTTCTCACTTTAAATTGGGTCACAGAAAATGGGAAAATGTCATTCATTTAATTAAGTGCTTTACTTTAACTTTTACATAGGGTTATATTCAGGGCAAAGAATATAAAGTTTACAGTCTAAAAACCATTACGCCTATAAAGAGTTCCTGTAAACCACATATGCCATTTTGTGTGTGCAATTAATGTTCAATAAAGGTTGGTTTAAAGCACTTAATGACATTTTCCCATTTTCCGTGACCTAATCTAAAGTGAGAACTATTCACTACTTATTACCAATGAAAAATTCCTTAACTATGAGCTAATTAAACGATAACAATGTGTTAATTACAGTGATAATCAATGAAGAACTCACTGTTTGTATAGAGTCTATTAATGTATTAACTACAGTTTATAAAAAACTTTAACTATAAACTAATAGTTTGTTCATGATTTGTAAGTACTTTATTAGTGAATACTTATAAAGTGTTACTAGAGAGGATGGTTCAATAATATTTAATTTTCTCAAACATGCAGCAAAAAAAATGCTCATACTTAGAATCTATATACATATCTATGTACACTACCATTCAAAAGATTGGGGTCGGTAAGATTTTTTCGATGTTTTTAAAAGAAGTCTTTTATGCTCACCAAAGCTGCATTTATTTGATCAAAAACAGTTATATTGGGAAATAGTATTTAAAAAAAAACAAAAAAACAAAACTAAATGTAATTAAAATGTAATTTATTCCTGTGATGGCATAGCTGAATTGTCAACAGCACATTGACTTCAGAAATCATTCTAAAATGGTGATATAAAACATTTCTTATATTATAAATGCTGAACTTAATATTAATATGCTGCTTAATATTTTTGTGGAAACTGATAGATTTTTTTTTTCTGGATTCTTTGATGAATAGAAGGTTCTAACCATTATATTTTTTAACTGGCAAAACTGGCCCTTAACTTTTGAATGGTAGCATATATATATATATATATATATGTATGTATAGATAGATAGATAGATAGATAAGCTCTGTCTCTCTAACGAATGGAATAGAAAATAATTTGTATAACATTGACACACTACAGGATATTGACACACTTCAAGTAATCTAATACACATCAGATTACACACAGAAATCTGACATACTAGAAAAGCATATTCCGTACTTGTACATATTAGAAGCGTACAGTATATTTTTTTTAGGATTAGTAGAGTATTTTTTTTAGTACATATATTTTTTTACTCTTCACAAAAGAAAGAGAAGCAGGAGAGAAAATGTAGAGAGGGTTTGGTATCGCTGGAGGCTAAAGAGGCCTCTCATTCTTCAGAAAGGTGTTGTAATCCACTAATACATCCTACCTCCACTTACATTCCTCAACGTGTCCCTGAGGCCAGATCTATCATGCAAAACCATCTATACATTTACAATGATAACAATTACAAGTCCTACCAACCACAAATAAGGAAACATTTTATCATATCTTTCAATCATGCACTGAACTATTAATATAATTCAATGAGGAATTTAACATTGGTATTCCTTCAACCATTAATCAGATCTATCTTCGAATAACTAATATTAACAAAATACAAACCCTGCAGAAGGAGATGGGCAGTGACAGCTCACTTGCATTAAAGAACTCAAAACTCCTTTTTTGGACTAAATCAAATCAATAAAAGCATCAAGACAATGAAATGGCAAGCACTTTTCACATGATAACAGGGAAGATAATGACAGTTCCCCTTTCAGTCGGTCACTCCGAGTCACGTCGGATGACCGACGAAATTGGGATCTCGCCAGAGAGACCAATCCACTTCGAGTGTAACTA
>JAFVLL020026570.1:0-27042 GCA_021397915.2 Tor tambroides
TAAACAGATTTGGCTTGATGTCTGCAATGGAGGGCTCAGAGAGACCATTCTACGCGAGCTCCGATAGCCCCCCATAGACGGAAAGATAGATAGATGGATAGATAAATGCATGAATAAATAAATATGCATAAAAGGAGGAGATGGGGAGGAGGAGGGATGCCGAAAGAACTAACAACGGAAGTTTGAAATTACGTTAATAACATCACGAGTTCGTGTGCCCATATAATCTTAGCATTAATGGTAAACAGATTTGGCTTGATGTCTGCAATGGAGGGCTCAGAGAGACCATTCTACGCAAGCTCCGATAGCCCCCCAAAACATGCATGCCAAATCGGACAGCGAGCGAGAGTTACTGATTTAAAAGGGCACTGCAGAGGCAGTATCAAATGGAGCGGCACTGCAGCGGCAGTATCAAATTGAGCAAGGCACTGCAGTGGCAGTATCAAATTGAGCAAGGCACTGCAGTGGCAGTATCAAATGGAGCGGCACTGCAGCGGCAGTATCAAAATGAGCTTGAATGAGCAGGGCACTGCAGCGGCAGTATCAAATGGAGCGGTACTGCAGCGGCAGTATCAAAATGAGCTTGAATGAGCAGGGCACTGCAGCGGCAGTATCAAAATGAGCTTGAATGAGCAGGGCACTGCAGCGGCAGTATCAAATTGAGCAGGGCACCGCAGCGGCGGTATCAAATGAGCAGGGCCCCGCAGCGGCGGTATCAAATAAGCAGGGCACTGCAGTGGCAGTATCAGATTGAGCCCAGAGCTGCGGCGGCAGCATCTAGTTGAGCAGGGCACTGCAGCGGCAGTCTCAGATTGAGCCCAGAGCTGCGGCGGCAGCATCTAGTTAAGCAGGGCACTGCAGCGGCAGTCTCAGATTGAGCCCAGAGCTGCGGCGGCAGCATCTAGATGAGCAGGGCATTGCGGCGGCTGTTTCGAGTAAGCAGGGCACTGCAGCGCCATTTACAAAGATGTAAACAGTATGCTTTGTGCAATGTTTTAGATTATAACTTGTGAAACATTAGTAAGGCATAGTAAATCGCATGTCGATATTTAAAGCAGATAATCTTGATTCAAACGAGCCTATGCACAATATAAAGCGATTTATAGTTCTTGTGAAAAGTTAAGGGAGTGCTAAAACATGCTGTTGTCTAGAGCTGAGACTTCTGGGATCCGGTCGCATCGCAATGATGGTTGAAACATCATTTGAAAAGAACTTGATCTAGCATGGAGTGAGAGGGAACGATATGTAGGGACCAATCGGCAACTTTTTAACAATTGGAGCGCATTTGGATTGGATCGTTCGCCCAGATTGATGATTACCGTACGCTGTAGAGTAGTAGCGCACTAATGCTGAGGCATGCACGTACACACTGTTGCATATTCAATAAAATTACACATAGGAATACCGCTTAGGCCACCGACCATTAAAATGCTTTCGGGATATGAAGGGGAATCGCTCACAGCAGCGACAGATAAGCATCTGGTGAGCAATTCTGTTTGTGGGAAAATAATTTTGGCTGGCGAGCGTACCTCGAACAACTGACTGTCTGCATTCCTATTTTAAGAATGGTAACGTTAGAGTCCGGATGAACGTGGTTTACCTGGCATGAGTAATGTTAGGAACTGAAATGGCTGGGTGAACAGGTGCCTACCCGGGCGGGAGAAGCGTGTTCGATGGAGATAGCTGGGCAAATCTGCAGGAGGTCGTTGACGGGCTGGATTACCCTTGTTATAAACTGAAAGAGGAACTGGATTAAGAGCGTCTTTGTGGAGCATAGTTCGTTGGATGTTAAGTGCTGGAGTTCGTCGGGTTGGGACGCTGTTCACGGGACAGGGCGGGGACAAATGCCGAAAGAACTAACAACGGAAGTGGTAAGAGGCTGACTTTTATACTTGGATGTTAATTGGAAGTTTAGATGGGCGTACTCCTCCCAAAATTACATTAATAACTTCACTTTGTGTTATAGATTTTGTCTCCATTCAGACTGTTACTCTGGTGTTTGGTCTGATCAGTGTTGTTCTGGTCTTGGGGATGTTTGGTGAGTTGGATTCTGATTTATTACAATTAAATATACAGTCGCTTGACTGTAGCATCTGTAAAATATGAACATAGTTTAATTTTCTGGTACATTGGTTAAGTTGTTCTTAATGTGTTGAGTTTTTTTCTTCTTAGCATTATTAGGGCTATTAAAGGTTTTTGCTGATGGAAGTAAGAAACACCCACAAGGACCTGAAGATACAGACCTACAGCAGCTTCTTATGAGTCTCGAACAGCCTGAAGACTCAACACAAACACTGATACATTATGTGCAAGTGTGATTAATATGAGTTATTGAATTCCAAATAATATATTTCAGAGTTTTTCAGCTCCTTTGTCAGTCTCTTAACTGCAACATGCTTGATGAAGCATATTTCAGTATACTGATGTGGACATTTACATATTGAGTGAAGGATTTGGGTCAATAGCAGAACTAGATATTCATAATGTAAGAGGTTCATAGTGACTGGAACTGATATTGTTCCATATTTATTAGATTTAGCATGCATAATATCTTGAATTGCACCATATTATGCAACAGTGTTGGATTTCAAAAAATGTTTATTGGCTGACGTTTCTGTGTTCCCTTTTTAATAAAAAATCAAAACAAAACAATCATTTGTGATTTATTCTTGATTTTAAGATTGATGCATATGCATTATATAACATACATTAAATAATACTAAAAAATAATATGGTAACATATTAAGTTCATTCAGTTTTAAAAAGGGTTCTGATTACATCAAACTGTTGACATCAAGTTTGTTGATTCTTGTGGATCGCAGACAGAAAACATGATTCTCGCAGTGTTCAATTTACACACTTAACTGAAACATAAAACTCTTTTCTACTCTTTTATTGCTTTCCAAGCACTTGTACAGTATTTCCTTCAGAAAATATAATTCTGTAGTGTTAAAGGGAGATTTAATAGATATAAAGCTCCTGAATGTGTTGAACAAACCAGTTTTGACACAAACACTGTTTGGTGATTTAGGTCAGATGGTTTAGAGTTTTTAAAATCTCAAGGTTCAAAACAAATGCAAAAAACAAACACTTACCTGTTTAAAAGTTCTGAGATGAGTAGGTTAATCACTTTTAAGTGCTTTAAGGTTAATCAGAATACACAATGCTGCAAGGTTAGGATCTCTTTAGGTAAATGAGGAAATAAGTATGAGGTCACATTCACACTGAAAGCAAATGAGAGACGATGATGGCTGACTGAGTTTGACATCTCAAACATACAATCCTGTTAAAAAGTCACATTCACACTACAGTAACCTGGAGCAAAAGACAAAACACTTGTTTTGCTGTTGTGTAGGTGGTATTATTTGAGGAAAATGTATGCTCATAATAAAATCAAAACCAGTAGCCGAATTATAGTTTGTTTCAGGGCTCAGGCTTTTCTTCAGTTTGTGTTCGGTGTTGTGGTTTTACTAAAGCTGTGATCTGATTGGTCACGTGTGCTCTGGTGGGCGTGGCTACTGTTGCTGCTTTAGTTCAAGACATCAGAGCCAGAATAAAACTGATATCATCAAACATGTTAAATTAAAACATGATAAACTGATATCATAAAAACATGGTAAACCATGCACATTGAAAAATTCTGAGATCAGTATGTTAACTTTTCACTTTTTAAGGGTTCGTCAAAAATATGTAGTAAATGGGGAAATAAGTCTGTGGTCACATTCACTCAGAAGGCAAGTGATAGACATGTAACCACACTATTGGCTGATTTTATTTGACATCTCACACACATACAACCCTGTCAAAACCACTCACATACAGACCACAATAACCTGGAGCAACAGACAAAATGTTCACACAACATTCTTATGTATACAAGCATACGCTTTTTTTTTTTTCTTTTTTCTTTGTTTGTTTTAAATAAGTGTAACAAATACAAAAACTGTGTTTTCAGTATGGGTGAAATGCCCAAGTATCATCAATTTATATTTTACCACAGGCCTTGTTTTACACATAAATTGAACAACCTTATTATATAAAACCTTTACCTAAACAGTTTTACCTATAAAAATGTTTTACCTTTTAAATTAACCATGCATGTTACATATTTCAACTGGGCATCTCATTTTATTAATATTTATGATTTTTTCCCCCCATATTTTTGCTATGTATTTCTTCTATATAATTTCTTATTTCTTGAATAACCAAACCTCAACAACATAAGATCAGATCCCTCGAACAGTTGATGAAGCTCCAGTTATAAATTATTTCACTACAAATAGGGATTACTTTCAATTTGTCGTCCTCATTTTCTTTCCTTACATTTGTAGCATCCTGAGGGGGTGGAGATGAGATATGACTAAAGGAAGTGAAAAAAGGAAAGGAGTATTCACAAATATAAATTGAGAAGACCCACAGTCTGTTTCTGGTCTCAAGATATTTTCCTTAGTTTGTGTTTTTTTTTTTTTTTGATGAACAACTCTAAATTAATGAAACTGATGCATTTTGGAAAAAATTTTCAAATATCTTTTTTTTAATGCTACATTCAGACAGTTCTCTCTTTTTTTTTTTTTTAGTCATAAATATGAGGGTTCTCTGACCAGCTTAGGTTGTGAGTCAGACAGAAACCTGTTGTGGTCTGAGCTTTATTTGGGTCAGTGTAGCACAAGTTCAACTACATGAATGTGGTTTATTCAGTTGGATGTGAATGTGACTGTTAATGGGTGTGTTTCTGAGTAAAGTATATGTTGTCCACCTGTTGATATGAACCCTGCAGTCCATTCTACTCTAAACAAAACAGTTTCACAGTCACATAAAGACATACATCAACACTGATGTTTAAAAAAATAAAAAATAAAAATAAAAAAATACAATGAAAACAAAGTGATACATAATCAGAGTAAAAAAATGAGTTAATTGTTTATAAGGTGAAGATTAAAGCAAGATTGGAGGAGCTGATTCCCATGGAATGGTTCTATTAGAGATTTCCAAAGGATAGGTGACTATAACAGCCACTACAGCTGTGCAAGGCTATAGGCTACTGTCAGCTGAAGTTATTCATAGGTATAGAATTCTAAATAATTTGATAGAATAATTTGGTACAATCAGAGTACGTAGGCCATGTATGTAGGTATTTTTTTTTAATTATTCGTTAATTATTCATGTCCTGAAAATGTTAAGGTTGGCCTATACTGAAAATAAAAAGATAAAACAGAATTGAAAACAAATTATTCCCACTTAAAAATGAAACTCAAAATGTAGAGTTCTGTATAAAGCTCCTAATAAAGTTACAAACAATAATGTACTAAATATTGAGTGTTCAAAATGTGAAGATGTTTAGCCATAAGAATTTAAAGTTTGTTTTCTATTAGTAATAAAATATCAGGGCACATTTCAAAAATGGAGTGTCTATTTACACTAAGTGCAAATAGCCCGCCTTGTTGGCAAAGGCTATTTACACTAACTCCGCCCACCAACGTGTGATTGCATTAGTCAAGTTTAAAAAAAGATGGCCATTCCATATCAGTTTCAGTGTAGTTGGTAAAGCGCATGCTTTTTGACGCGATCGACCCGAGTTCGAAACCGACTTTTGCCGAACTTTTTTTCTACCTTTTCAAATCTCATATCGCATCAGAAATTATTTTCAATATAAATTAAGGAAATAATCAAAAGTTGAAGATAAAAGTATCAGGTAGGGTTAGGGTAGGTGTAAGGAGGGCTTTATTGTCCCAATAAGGTTGCATCCATTTAGTAATTTCAATTAAAACTATAATTTACACTCAATACGTTATTATTGCGTATTATTTATAATGTACTACAATACTGAGGTGCAGATAATTGCCACTATTTGCAATAAGTAGTATAAATAGCAGAAAATCTTGCTATTTTAACCAGTAAGCTCACTGGAAATACGTGCCTATTCATACATTTCTGCAAAACTGAAAAAACGTACCTATACATACAAATCGCTGCAGTTTCCAGATGAAATGAACACTAGAGGCAGTAAAACTCTGACAACTTTTATTCTTTTTCACACAAAAGTATAATTTACAGGTATATTTTTGGTTAATAAAGGTTAATTTTCACACAGTTAGTTGCAGAATGTTATGTTATGACTTCAAAACAATTGTAACATCCTGCACGATTTGAAAACTGATACTTTAGAACGTTGTCGTCACATATACAGGTTCATATGCATGACTTTTCTAATCTAGTAGATTTACTCGGTAGCTCATGCGACACGGCGTTGCACTTAGGCGATAAAGAGCTTAGGTACGAATCCCCGTGAAACTACGGTTCGTCTAAACAGCTCAAATCCGCATAAGGAAGTTAAAATAGCATGGCTGCATCAGCGAATATGTTTTTATATTACTTTTGCATTTGTTAACACTATCGGGTAGGTTTAGGTTTGGGTTTGGTGTAGGATATTTCCAACATGATAGAGCATTAATTCCTAGCGACACTCACCGGATATTTGAATTCTAAACGTCGCATACGTACTCTCAAGCAGCATAATAAAAACGCTGTAATACGTGCCTGTACCAACGCAATAAAACGTGCCACGGTCACGTATTAAACGTGTGTTTTAGCGCCACTCTCTGACGTTTCACTTTGAAACTGCCGCAAACGTGCAAGGTACATACTTACAATGTAGAAAATGTGCGTAGAGGCAATGTATATTCCAATGAGCCTGGGTTGATTTTAACATAGTGTAAATAGAATCTATAGCTATTTGCACTTAGTGTAAATAACATATCTTTAAAAAATACTGCTATTTTCACTTAGTGTAAATAGCATCCATCGCTATTTGCGCTTAGTGTAAATAGTATCTACCGCTAAGAAAATATGCTATAGTATTTGCACTTAGTGTAAATAGCCGCTGCCTTTAAAAAAAAAACGGTTACATGCCAGTGCGCGTTCACACGATAGGATGTGCAGTCCTGTCTAGAAACCTCAAGCGATGTCTGTGGTGATTGTAGGTTATTAAAAGTTTCTGACATCTAACTGCTGAAGGAATATGATTCTTGTTTTAGTTTCGCTGCGTTTATGGTTGTGGCATTTTAATGGGGAGTTCCCTCTCAAAGGTTACTTCAATGCTGCGGTGACGTCACCGTATGGGAACACCCTTTGGTGTGACGAATGTCTGAAGCCCTGTACCATCCCGCCAATTCTATTGGCCAAATAGCGCTTGGCACGGCCTTATGTATGTGTAAGCATAGTATACCTGCGTGCCGCGCCCTATTTCACTCAGATTTCATTTCCTTCAGGAAAGCGAAAGCAAATTTTTCTGTGCCCTAGAAAGCATCCCGTGTTCTCAGCGATATATTTTCTTTTCAAGCAGTGTTTAACTCCTCTTCGCGGACGCGATGAGTCATCGGAGATGTAAGGATCCATGTAACAGGTTTATCATGCGTTGTGTGTCTGGGCCTGCATCATACGCAGGCGGCGCTTAGTGGCCTGTCGACATGTTCCCACTGTGACGGCCTGCGACTGAAAGTTCTGCGCTCGAGGGTAGAAGTTTTCTCCAAGGTCGCCCCCGCATCCAACCCCTGCTGTGTCGCTTCTGCGGTTGCCAAGGTGCTGCACGAGGTGATGGCTTGGGGCGATGTGCCCAGACCGTGAGGACAGTGATGCGCTCGCTCGCTCTCCCCCAATCGAGTGCAAGAAATCAGCGAAAACTTCACGGAGCCCGTTGTTTTCGCCGACGAGGATCAGCAGTCGCGGATTTCGCCACCATTACTGACATGGCGGGCCATGGTTATGCTACGATGCCACCGGTGGAACAGACTTTGGCTGAACATCTCGCACCGAACTCAGCCGCGGCTTGGAAGTCTTGACCCCCTTCTCCCGTCGAAGCCGTGTTGAGTCACGTCTAGCCTCGTCTGGAAATCTTATTCAGCTGCAGGTCAGGCGGCGGCCATGCTCCACTTGATGGCGGTGCTTCAGGCCTACCAGACAGAGCTATTGAAAGAGCTCGATGAGGGAGAAGGCATCACACCGGAGGCTGTGAAGGAACTGTGGCGGGCTACAGATTTGGCGCTACGTGCCACCGAGCACACCGCTTGAGCAGTCGGCCATTCAATGGCGGGGATGGTGATGGTTGAGCGCCACCTGTGGTTCAACCTCAACGACATAAAGGAAAAAGACAAATATTTTCTTATGGATCCCCCGATCTCCAAGGATGGACTGTTTGGAGATTCAGTCACCGCGGTGGAGGAGAAATTCAGGGCAGCGAAGCAGCAATCAGCCGCTTTCCGCCAGCTGATTCCGCGCAGGTCCAGGGAAATAGAGCAACGTCAGATGCTGACAGCGCGCTCGCGCTTATCTTCTTCACACTGCTGTAGGGAGTGAAATTATTTCCTTTATATTTCCTTTATGAAATTAACTCCTCATGAAGCCAAAACTCAGGAACTCACAGATGCCATGCAATAAAACCATAAAACTAATCTGGAGAAGAGATCTCCAAAGAGAACAAAAGATCTCCAAAGAGAACAAACAACACCACCCTGACCAAACTTATCTACGACCCCCTTCCTCCCCTTCTCTGCCCCTCCTCCCTCACTCTTCTTCCCCAAAAAGCAAGCGTATCCACATGCCACAAGTGTTCAATGTTGCTTTTTCCTTTTTCATGTTTGGTATCATTTTAAAGGTCTCTGTTTTGATTGGTAAAATGGTCTCAATATCACAGTAGTCACTTATATTATGAGAAATATTGAAAACTCCTTTCAAAATATGATAAACATTGCTCTACACCAGGTGTGACCATTTGAGCACGGGAACTAAAAAAAAAAACAAAAGGTCTTTTATGTTTTTACAACTGATCTGATGTTATGTATTTTCTTATTTTTGGATTGGGTTCTTATTGTTTAATTGTGTAATTGGCATGACACGTTTTTACCTGACTAATAATAAATTGTTATATTTGATTTATTTTGTACTGTCCTAAAATCATTATGACAGTCCCCAGGCTCAAACTTTGACTGTCTCACCGCAGAACGTGCCTCGAGCAGCATTAGAGCGAGCCACCACTTCGAACGCCCCCTCAGACAATCTGCGTGCTTCAGCCTTCAGGGTTCGAGGGACTGGCTAAGGGTCTGGCAAGGACAGCCCGTTTATAACGGCCCACAAAGCTGCCGCTTCGTTGCTAGCAGCGGGGCCTGATATGCATCCTGTTGGAATGAATCTTGCCGTAAACACGCTTAAGGACCCAATACAACGAAACACAGCAACCTTAACACATGCAGTTCTTGTTCTTACGGACGCCGCAAGTTTTCTGTGCTCGGAAATTCTAACGCATGTGGACACGTCACAGCCGCAGATGGAGGTCTTGAGGCCATTAAAGTTTTTTCGAGCCACGTGGGAACGCCTGCCCGACATTTCGCAATGGGTATTACGCACAATTCGTTATGGATTCGTTACGGATACTCCATTCAGTTTCGAAAAGGCCTGCCTCCTTTCCGTGGGATTCTTCCCACGATCCTGAATTCAAAAGAAAGCGCAGTGCTGCAACAAGAGGTGTCATTTCTGCTGAGAAAAGGGGCTATAGAGGAAGAACACCCCTCTCAGACGGAATCAGGTTTTTACAACCAATATTTTGTTGTGCCCAAAAAAGATGGCGGCTTACGACCAATATTGGATTTACACCGTTTGAATCTTGCACTCAGATCGAGCAAATTCAAGATGTTGACGGTAAAATCACAGACTCAAGCACGCTCTCATCGAGATCTCATGCTAAATCATCTAAGCAGCCTGGGCTTATGCACGAATCTCCAAAAGAGTGTTCTGATCGCTTACCAATGGATAACCTTTTTGGGGATCGATCTGGATTCTCGCGCGATGAGGGTATGATTGTCTCCCCTGCGCGTTCAGTCATTCATGTCATGCCTTCGCCACTTCAAAGCAGGTCGTACAGCAACGGTGAGTTTGTGCCTCAGACTTTTGAGTTTAATGGCAGCAGCATCCCCTATAATCCATCTAGGTTTCCTTCACATGCGACCATTTCAGTGGTGGACAAAAAGCCAAAGGATTTCTTCCCGTTGTCATCTGCATCGTACGATTTCGGCGACATGGAGGAGTGTTTTCCTGGACTTCGTCCAAGTTTCTCCGAGAAAGAGTTCGATTGGGGGCCTGTTTTTGCCGCGAAACTGTCACGACAGACTTGTCATTGACAGGTTGGGGGGCTGTTTGTCAAGAACGCCCAGCCCACGGAACATGGACGGAAGCACAGCGAGGGTGGCACATAAACAGATTGGAGCTGCTAACGGTCTTTCTAGCTCTCCAACATTTTTCAAGACTGCTGAACGGCCGTCATGTGTTAGTCAGGATGGACAACACAATGGTTGTGTCTTCTCTGAATCACCAAGGAGGATTACGCTCTCGCTCCTTATGCAGGCTGGCGAGGAATGTCCTTCTGTGGACTCAGGACAGGTTTCTGTCGATCCGAGCGGTTCATGTTCCAGGGCACCTGAACTTCGGAGAGGACATGCTCTCGAGACAGAGCCTGGAGGAAGGGGAATGGAGGCTGCACCCTCAAATGGTGAGCTGCATATGGCGAGTGTTTGGAGAAGCAGAAGTGGAAATATTCACGTCGAGCACAACTACACATTGCCCACTATGGTTCTTCCTATTCCCCCCATCGCCCCTAGGACTGGATGCTCTATCTCACGAATGGCCCAAAACCAGTTTTTATGCCCTTCCTCCGATCTAGCTAATTCCAGCAGTGCTATCCAGAATACGGTTGGACAGTGAGGAGTGATTGCTGCTGGTAGTTCCATGGTGGCCTGCTCAACCGTGGTTTGCGGAACTGATCAGTCTGTTAGCGGGCTCTCCGTGGGAGATTCCTCTCAGACAGGACATGCTGTCACAAGCACGGGGAATGATCTGGCACCCGCGTCCAGACTTATGGAAACTGTGGGTGTGGCCTCTGAGCGGAATGAGTTAATATGTCCCGGTCTTTCAGTGGAGGCTACCAAGACTATAATTAATTCCAGAGCGGTTTCTACGAGACATTTATATGCCTTCAAATGGAAACTGTTTACTATTTGGTGTAGGAGTAATGATATGGATCCAGCTTACTGCCCCGTCGCTTCAGTACTGGAGTTTCTTCAAAGTCTTTTTCAGAGGGGGTAATGCCAGCTACTCTTAAAGTACACGTGGTAGCTATATCCACTAACCACGCGTACATAGACGGCGTTTCAGTGGGCTGTCATCCCCTGGTCTCTCGATTTATGCAGGGTTCACGGCGGCTGCGGCCTTTCCTCCCTGCGTGAGTTCCATCATGGGATCTGTCCACTGTATTGCAAGGCCTATCAGGACATCCATTTGAGCCCTTGGAAACTGTGACTGGAAAAATCCTGACTCTAAAGACAGTCCTATTGTTAGCTCTATCCTCCCTCAAGAGAGTTGGGGATTTACAAGCTCTTTCTATTTCACCTTCATGTATGGACTCCTCACCAGGATTGGTGAAGGTTTTGCTGCGACCAAGGCCTGGTTATGTTCCTAAAGTCGCTTAGAATCCTCCTCTCTTCCAGCAGGTGGTCTTAGAAGCTTTCTCCCCAACAGAGTTGGGGTCAGAAAATCTAAGCCTTTGTCCTGTGAGGGCCCTGAAGATCTATGTTGATCGTACAGCCCAACTGTGTGAGTCCGACCAGCTGTTTGTCTGTTTTGGGAATAAAAATAAAGGTCATGCTGTCACAAAGCAACGCATGTCCCATTGGCTGGTTGAGGCTATACCCTTAGCCTATAAGGCACGCGGGCTCGCTTCGCCTTTGGGAATCTGAGCTCATTCCACAAGGGCGGTGGCTTCGTCGCAAGCCTTCCTTAGTGGATCTTCTATGGATGATATATGTGCTGCGGCAGGATGGTCCTCACTGAGCACTTTCGTCAAATTCTACAGTCTGGATGTGAGGACGGCTCCTGGCTCCCGGGTTCTTTCCGCTTGAGCAGATGCTTTCCTCAGACCCCAGTTATCTCAGGTACGTCAGGCGTGATGGTATAGCGTTCCCATATGGCGATGTCACCGCAGCATTGAAGTGACCTATGAGAAGGAACGGTTCCGCTATCAACGGTACGGAACGGCCTGAACCACAGCATCTCGTTCCCTATTTAGGGAACCGTGGTTACATACGTAACTGAGATGTTTTTATGTACTTGCAATACAAGTAAAATAACGTTATGTAATCAAGGAGCTACATAACGCATGGATAAACATCTTGTGCAAAACTTGGTCACTTTAATCATTTGTAAAAGTATATTTCAGTTTATTTGCGCCTTTCTACACTTCCCCCAACAGTCCCAAAATGCTATTCTTGCATTTAGTTTAAAAAAAAAAAAGGTTCAGAATTAAAAGTCCATGTATGTGTTTCAGGAGTGTTTGGTGTTGAAGGCGAAATGAAGAGTTTGTCAGTGATGGAGGGGGATTCAGTCACTCTACTCACTGTTACTGACATATAGGGAAACCATGCAGTGATACAGTGGATGTTTGGAGCTGAAAACCCAGATATTGTCATTGCTGAACTCAACAGACCAGCAAATATCAGTGATGTTACTGATGAGATATTCAGAGACAGAGTGAAGATGGACAGTAAGACTGGATCTATCACCATCACAAACATCAGAACCACAGACTCTGGACTTCATAAAGTAGAGATCACCACAAATAAAGAAGCAGAGAAAACATTTAATGTAACTGCCTACGGTGAGTACAGCAGCAGGATTTGGTCTTTTCTCTCCAGATCTGATTTGACCTTACATGTTTGTCACAAATGATCATTCATAGAATGACAAATTGCTGTACTGAAGTTAATGAGATAAAATAAAAACATGATTCATAGCCTACTGTCCCCTATGTGTGCTGACTAAGAGATCTCAACAAAGTTTTGACTGATTTCTCTTCATCCTCTGATATTTTCCAGCTCTTCTTCCCGTTCATGTCATCATCAGAAACTTTTCGCAATGTTCTTCATCGTATGGAAGTTCATCAGTGTCTAAATTTTCAGTGCTGTGTTCAGTGCTGAATGTGAGTCATGTGACACTCTAAGATTACAAGATTAAAGTCGTGATATTTCGAGAATAAAGTCGAAATACTACGAGAATAAAGTCGAAATATTACGAGAATAAAGTCGAAATGTTTAGAGAATAAAGTCAAAATACTACGAGAATAAAGTCGAAATATTACGAGAATAAAGTCGAAATACTAGAATAAAGTCGAAATGTTTCGAGAATAAAGTCGAAATACTACGAGAATAAAGTCGAAATATTACGAGAATAAAGTCAAAATGTTTAGAGAATAAAGTCGAAATACTACGAGAATAAAGTCGAAATACTATGAGAATAAAGTCGAAATATTACGAGAATAAAGTCGAAATACTACGAGAATAAAGTCTAAATATTACAAGAATAAAGTCGAAATGTTTCGAGATTAAAGTCGAAATATTCCAAAAATAAAGTCGAAATGTTTCGAGATTAAAGTCGAAATGTTTCGAGAATAAAGATTAGTTATAATATTTTGAGATAGGCTATTCTAGACTTTTGCACAGGCAAATGGCCCGGATTTGGAGCACCGGGATATTCCAAAGTCTCAGCTTTCAAAATATGTCAGTTTTATAGCGAAATACAAACAATATGTAGGCTATATTGCAATAATGTGTTTGTCAAGCGGCATGTGAGTCAATCATCTTTCCGATTACAATAACGAACAACGAGACATTATTTTCATTATAAATTAGGCTAAACTGTTTTTTTCATGCCTTATGATGTTCCTTCACTTTTATATATTGCTATAAACATGAAATAAAGAGCAAAAACACATTTATAATTTGTATTTCGTTATAAATCTGACAGAATTTGAAAGCTGAGCTGTGTGTAAAAGCAACAAAGCCCTCCCCCTGAAGCGAGTCGTGGTACTTGCTTCATCACAATATATATATATATATATATATATATATATATGTGTGTATATATATATATATATATATATATTATTATTATTATTATTATTATTATTACGATAAACATTTTATAAACAAATAAACATTTTTTCATAGTGTGAAGAATGTTTAAAAATCAAATGAACCTTTTGTGGAATGGAAAGACTCAGTTTATATTAAAGGTTCTTCATGGAAATATACTGTAGAGGCCAATAAAGAACCTTTATTAAGTGTAAAGAAGTCCCAAAAAGTCTTCTGTAGTAGTGTTTGTGTAAATGATAAATATGATTGTCTAAATGATAAATATGATTGTGTAAATGATAAATATGATTGCTACTTTTTCAAATCCTGTGATTGTCAGTTCACTTAAGTCACTGTGATGAGCAACAGAAACACTGGGAAACATGGTGAAAGTGGGTCACAAGAACTAATGCAGACACATGGTAAAGTCATTAACTGTCTAGAGTGCTCGATATAAGTGCGCACCGCGCGTACAGGGCACAGCAGGAGTGTATTAAGCGGCTCCGTCCCGGTCGATGTTCGGTCGATGCGAGGAGGGTTCAGCCTTTTTGCTCCTTTTAAAAATCGTATAATCAGGTCATTTCTGCTGATCGGGCGATTTTCGGCGAGCGCGTGAAAGGTTGTTATAGCGGCCACATACACTTTCAATGTGGATGGCATAAGACCACTATCAAATCGCTCTTGGAGGAAGGCAATAATTATTGGTGCCATATCGTTCCTTGTGCTTGAGGTCTCTCTTCAGTGGGATAGTCCACTGGGGGGACTACCATCTCCACCAGTTCTTCGTAGTTCAGGCGTCCGGGGACATGTACTGCCCGGATAGAAAGGAGGTGTAGATCTGCTCACAGAAGGAGGTCTCTCGCCAGCTGCAGCAGTGGTCGCGAGTTCACACCGCCTTGGTGATTTATGAACGCTACACTGTCATGCTGTCCGTCCTGATGAGAACGTGACGGTGAAGAATGTCTGGGAGAAAGCACTCGAGCGCTAGGTGTACAGCACGGAGCTCCAGACAGTTTATGTGCCATGACTTCTCCGTTTCTGACCATGTCCCGAAGGCTGGTCTGCCATCGCATACGGCTCCCCAGCCCGTGCTCGATGCATCTGTTGTAACATTTTTTCTCCTGATCACTTGGCCAATACGAACACCCCGGCGATACAGAGTCATATTGCGCCAAGGGGTCAGCGTATGCAAACAGTCGCGCGTGTGCAAGGTGCCCGTGCGCCATGCGTTCTGTGGCACCCGGCTCTTTAACCAGAGCTGAAGCGGACGCATATGTAGGAGCCCTAGATTGCACACTGTCGATGCAGCAGCCATCTGGCCGAGCGTCCTTTGAAAGCATTTTAGCGGGGGAGAACGCCCTAATTTGAAGACTGCGAGAGAACTGATCAGTTTTTGTGATCGCTCCTCCGACAGACGCGCCCGCATATTGATTGAGTTCAGCTCCACTCCTAAGATAGTTCTTGTCTGGCACACAGGTTTGTGCCCAGAACTCTGAATATGAGCAAGGAGTCTGAGCTTGTCGCTGAGCAGCACGCTCTCTGATTGGGCTAAAACAAGCCAGTTGTCAAGATAATTCAGGATGTGCATTCCGCTCTGCTTCAGAGGGGAGAGAGCAGCGTCCATGTATTTCGTAAACGTACGAGGGGCCAGGGATAAGCCGAAGGGCAGGACCGTGAATTGGTATGCTATCCCCTCGAATGCAAAATTTCAGAAGCGCCTGTGGGAAGTGTGTTCGAATGACTACATCCTTAAACCCACGGAGATGTCCAACTTACTGATATAATCAGTAAAGTTACTTTATATTCTGCATTCTGATCTCTCTCTCTCTCTCTCTCTCTCTCTTCTATTCAACATTTGTTAACCACACTCACATTACCATCTGGTGGACATTCGCAAGTAAATAGCACACCAAAACAATACTTGCCCACTTGATCACTTTGTGAAAAATGTAGTTGACAATGATACACGATTTGGGAACTATGAAAAATACCTTTATTAAATATGATATTGAAAGTTATTGAACGCGGAAATGTGTGAATGTTGTGAATGTGCGAATATAAAACCAACTTTACCCAAGTTGATATGTGAGAGGATTTGTCTCAGCGTAATCATTTTGACGAGCGCTTTGAAAGCGCGCGATTCAGCGGTCTCAGGACCAAGACTGGTCGGAGTCCGCCGTCTTTCTTTGACAGCAGAAAACAATGACTGTAGCAGCAGCTCTCGCGGTCTGTGAGGGGCACTGCTTCTACAACGCGCTTTGCGAGAAAATTGTGTATTTTCTCTCGCAGAACTGAGGCATTCCGCTCCCGTACAGTGGATATTAACACATCATTGAAACGGAGCGGTCTGCAGAAGAACTGAGGCGTGTAGCCATTCTTTATTGATTTCATAACACACTCTGATACCCCTGGCAGTGCCTGCCACGCTTCTGTGAACTGTGACAGCGGGCGAGGCGGACTGCAGAACGTGAGGAATAACTCGTCGTTGGGGGGCGGGGAGTTTAATACCACACGAGTGTGAGAGTGAGTGATGGGGGAGAGAGTGAGAAGAGGAAAATTGCCCTTATATTGAGGCGAGTTTTGTATGTTTTTTCGACTTTATTCACACTAAATAAATAAATAAATAATCGGGGCCTGGTGGCCCGCCGTTTCTGTCAGGACGGGGTCTCTGGCCCTTCGAGCCCTGATGGCGCTTCGACCACGGCTGTCTTGACCTCACCGCCAGCTCATGTTCGCGTGAAGAGCAGCAGAAGAGGCCTTCGACTGCTTCTGCGCTTCAACGAAGCGCTCCGTGAACGTCTCCACCGCCGCACCGAAGAGGCCTGAGGGATTCACGGGAGCGTCAAGGGCCGTTTTCTCTTGAGTTCTTCAACTCGGTCAGAGTAAGCCACAGATGACGATTCAGCACCACAAGATTCCCCATATTGCGGCCGATCGCGCGAGCTGTCGCCTTCGTCCTCATCCAGAGACTTGAGCAGCTTGACCTGATATACTTGGAGTATCGCCATCACATGCAGTGCTTTGTTCCCTTTTTTTTTTTTTTTTTTTGAAGCTGCTTTTGGCCTGCCGCGGAGAAAGTCTTGCCGGTGAGGTTTGCAGTGGCGCGGCAAGGTTTAGAGGGGAGAGACGCGTTGTTTCTCACTCTCCAGTTCGCCGCGGCTGAAGGACAGAGGTGGGCAGCGACGGCTTCTTCCACAGGGGGGAGTTTGACATACCCCACTTGGTCAGCTCCGTCCACAGAAGACAGGAGGGAGGATCCCGGATTATGCACCCGACTGGTGAGAGGCGCGTTCCACGACTTCTTTATCTCGTCGTGCACCTCCGGGAAAAAGGGGCCGGGTCTCCGCGGGGCGCCTTTTCGGCCGCGATCCGACTGGAGGAACCACTCGTCCAGACGGCTTCTGGCCAGCTCGGCAGGAGGCGCCCACTCCAAACCGATCTCATCCACTGCCTTGGACAGGACGCTTAGGAGCTCAACATCGCGAGGTCCCCGCTCGCGTGCCGTGGGGTGCAGTGTAGTCCAGCGGGCTGTTAGACCACTCTTCTCTCGCAGACGCTGCCACTGAAATGGCATCATCAGTACTACAAACGTCTCGTTTCAAACTATTGTTTAATAAACAATGGCATCATCCTCCTCTTCAGTGCCCTCCATGGCACCGAAAGACACCACATCTTGAGCGTCGGGGGAGGGGCGGAGATCAGCGGTCATGAAGCGCACTGGAAGGGGACCTGCAGCAGGGGTGAGGGAGCATATAGTACCTGAGTTGGCGCGGGCTCGTCACCCAATCCTGGCAGATCCGCATCAGAAACTCGCGGCACTTTCCTCCTTGGCTCAAAAGAGGCTGCAGAGGAAGAGCGTGGCAGAGCTATTTGGGCGAGTTCATCGCCTAGTTTTTTGTGACAGCGCCAACTACCGAGTCGGAGAACCGCAGTCCCAGGAACGCATTTCCAGGACCCTAGTTTTGGAGGACCGAAAAAAGTGCCACCAAGGCAGTATTTCCACCCAGTTTTAACTACATTACAGTTTGAGTTTGGTTTTTTTTTTTGGTTTTTTTTAAGTTTTATTACACCCAAATACTACTTTCTTTATTGCAATTAAACCTGGTTCCTAGGAATGTTGAGTAATTATTGGGTCTAAGTAGCATAATATAATAACTCAAGTAAAATAAACAAGGAATAATGGCTAGTGTCTTTTCAGTCACTAGATCAACCACATTTTCAAGTACAGAGGGAAGACACAAGGATGACTCTGGGGGTAGATTTAAGATTGTGTATATTTTATAAAATAATATTACAACAGTTGAACTTGAACACACACAAAAACAAATTTGTTCATGACGTGAACCACATAGAAAGAACTTCATGGACAACGTCTTCACTGACTCCTAAGAGAGAGAAAGAGAGAGAAGTGAATGAAATAAGGAACATTTAGCTGAACATGTTCTACTCTCTAATTTTAAATTTCATATTTAAAAGATCTTAGTTACCACAGAGCACAGACACATATACGATACAAAAATAATTATATCAATCTTCATACCAATTAATGTTCATAATACTATTATTGCATACTGTTCAAAGATTTGGAAAAAAAATATTTTAATGTTGTGGGAACAAAGGTTCTTGAAACATTCATGTCAATAAAGCCCATCTGAACTGAGAAAAAAAAAATAATAGAGAGAGATGCAAGAAATCTGAATGGAAATAACATATTATTGACATTACTTTTCCTGACCTTTAAATATTTAAAGCACACATTGTGATGTATGCAGCAGCACTACCTACCACCTGGATGCTCTCTCTTTTCTCAATTGTTTCTCTATCACCCTATTAAATTCTTCCACTTCACTGAAATAGTAAATGGAGAACATAATCACTGCTAGGTTAACAGAAATACTGTTAACGCTTAAAAAAGGATACATTGGACATTGTGTAAAAACAATTCCATTTTCTACTCTTACCTGTGATGATAATCAGGACCAGAGAGGAAGGCCTGCTCAGCATCCTGCAGAGACAAATTCTGAAGCCCAGCCAGGCCATATATGATGGCCTATCAAAAGAAAATTGTTAATTGAAATATACACAGGTCTGTACATAAGTAGCATAAGGTGTAATATACAGTAGGGTTTGAAAGGGCAGAAACATGCACAATACATTATATTGTTATGCATACCTCTGGAAATAGAACACCACAGATTAACCGCACTTCATCCGTGAAGCTCAGTTGCGTAGGTGTTTTATGTAGTACTGACTTCAGAAAAGCAAAAAGGTTGTCCTGTTGTTCTTCACTGTCATGGTAGACAGGCACCTGGTGAAAGGACTTCGGAGGATACCACTTTTGAGTCTTCCCGTTGAGTACGTCCTACGGGCAAATTATTTTGCCACAATTATTACAGTTATTTTACACAGTAAATGACACAATCTAACACGTGGTATTTTAACAGTCAATTATTATGATGGCCTCTCATGTCTGACTATTAAAATGTCATATGTCTCAATCAACATTATAAAACCATGTCAAAATGAAGAGACGTACTCATAACATGTATTGTGGGGTAACGTTAAACAGGCTGACTGTGAGCACGTGACAGTTAAAACATTAAGATTATTTTAACTTAATTAAAATGGAAAAACAATGAGTAATTAACAAGCTTTCACAACGAACGTGCTACAGTTTATTGTGCTGTCAATAAGTCAACACAGGCTTATCATGCAACAGTTTCGTTAAATGAATGTGCTAACAATTCATTTTACAGCATTAGAGGCTAATATATGATGGCTATGCATTCAAGACTATTTAGCAAATCACGATCACTTCAGCTACGTTAACTTTCCAATGAAATGCATCACAATTGTTTTTAATGTTAAACAAATAAAAATTGATTCACATTTGATACTCACACTCTGATTGTCATCCATCTTCGCTGGTCCTCTAATTCGGTAGGTGGCGTTGTCACTAAAAACCTAGGGTCCTAGAAATGCGGTCCTAGAAATGCGGTCCTGAAAGTGCAGCCTCTGGTTTTGCAGGCAGATGCTACTCGAAATAACAGGTGAGGGGGAATGGAGAGTGAATGGAGTGTATGCGTGTATGTGTGTAAGTGTGTGTTCAGGCCAGTGCCGCTCCCTCAGCAGTGACAAACAGGTGCTTTGTCACACACACACATATATATATATTTATAATATTTGTAATATTTTGTATTTTAAAATGTATTTTTGTAATCAATACTCAACAATACTCAGCACTGTAGAATGTGACATATTTGTGCAATATGGTCCTACGATTTACAGGGCCGGGTCTACCGGGGTGGCACGGGGTGGCAACTGCCATAAGAAAAAGCTGTGCCACCCCAGAATTACCACAGAATAAAATATAAATGTAAGCAGTGTTTCATGTGCTACTTTTCAGCTGTGGCAATGACAGCATAACGGAAAATAATGGCAAAAAACAAGTCTTTCACTAAACTGTGCACGATGGTTGCATGCACACGCAGCATGCCCAGTGTAGTCGGCTTCATTAACAAATGACACTTATGAACCGGTTCTTTTTTAGTCAAAAACACAAAGCGCAGACCAATCACTAACAAATTGTTTTGGGCCATTCCACCGAATGGGTGCAATTTGCTTCCAAAACTCTTAAAAAAAAATTCATTTTCTATCTTTTTTAAAGACTGAATCTAGTAATACACATATTTAACTATTCAAAATCTGTATTGGTCCATCTCAGGTAACTTTATTTAATTTTTTACACAATTTTTAAGCGGAAGATGGATGCCTTTTTCTCAGTCCTGTTACCAAAACTCTAATGTCTTTTAAAAAGCATGTTTAAAATTGTCAACAAATTCCTTCATTCCCCCTCAAGCAGGTGTTTATTTTAAAGAAATTGTTGGTTTCATGATCAAAAAAGATTATTTTTATCATAAAAAATCCTACACAGGTGTATTTTTCTAAAGTACACTAACCCTTTTTTTCCATTTTAAAGGCGATTCAAAACTCAAGCTTATCAATTTTCTATAATGTAATTTATTAAACAATGGGATCAATTATGGACCAAACTTAATTGAAAAAATAGTGGTTTAACTTTCTTTTTTAAAGAAAAAACTTTTTAGTAACAGGAAAGTAACAGGAAGGAGTATCCATTATATTAGTATACAGGCTTGACTACACATGCGAGGTGTTAATGCCCGCACCGATATAGTGAAAGTGTTGAACACTGACTAGTGAGCTGACCTCACTGCTAAAAAAAGCCAAATCATGTTTCTATTTAAATCTAGTGGTCTGCAGAGGTTATTGTTAGGGTTATGTTTAGGGGTAGTGGACGGGCTATAAGATAAAATATAAATAACAAAAAAATAATAAATATTAAATATTATATTAAAATTGATATTAAAAATAATACACTTAACAAATAATATATTTTCAGTTTTTCTGTGGATATTTTTTTTTTTATAGTGCAGCTCACAAACACCCTTCCATATATGAGTCTAATACATAATTGTCACAGGACAGAAATGTCAAGTACATTTTCTGTCATACTTGCAGGAATGTAAAATAAAACAATGCAGGAACAAAAAGTATTGTCTCAGTGTGGATAGAAGGCCAAAACATGACAAAAAGATGCATTTTCAAATTTATCTAGATTAATATGGATGTAGCCTAATATTTACATTAATAAATCTGATGACACTACTCACTCCTGTTACTTTTACTCAGTTACTATATATAAGTATAGGATATATGAGTATATGAGTAACAGCACTGAAAGTAACAGGATTGAGATTTTAGGATAAAATGAGCAAATACATACAGTATAATCTATCCACATGAAGTTCATGCAAATATTATGAGAATACTCAGCAAATTATAGTGATTCACCAAAGATTTGTATTTTTAAATTAACAAGTAACATCTAAGAAATAAATTAGGTAACAGGACAGTATATTTATAATGACACACCCAGCCACAGTTACAATATCATCAAATATACAGAAAAGAAAATAACACTGCATGCTTTCGATCATTTAATTGCCTTCAGAAGATCTAGATGTTGCAATATTATGTTGAAAATGTGTTTTGTGGAATTTTCCCAGTTTTTTATAGGGGGGAATGTGTTAGGGTAACAGGACTGAGTGAAAACCTGGGGACACGACTAAAATGTGTATTTTATCCAAAATATTACAAATTTATTTCGAAATAAATGTATTTAAAGCACAGATGGGATATGGAGGTACACAAAAATGCAAAATAAAAATGATTTCTGAAGTATAATGTTTAAATGTAGCATTAGACACATGGGGACATGTACAAATGCCAGATTTTCAGTGTTTTAGGTAGTTTTTAATATTTTTTAGTTATATTATATATTAAGTTATATTAATGAGCAGAACACTTTGCTTAATAATAAAATGTATTTTATAGTTCATTTTTATGCATGTTTGTACCTATAATGTCCTGGGGACAGAAATGGCACCCATTCGGTGGAATGGCCCTTTTACATTTGTTCGTGAATCAGATACTTCTCGGTTTATTCAGAAGTCCTCTGAGAAATCTAATCCCGTCCGGATATGTCTGAGATTCATCCCGTAATTGTTTGGTGATCCGATTCTCCGACCGCTCGCTCCACTTTCATCATGGATATAGGCCTTTCTGCCATATCGGACGAAACAATAACATGAAATCAACAAGAAGATGAATAGAAGAGTTAGGTAAGAATCTTGTATTGCAGTTTTATCGATTGTTAACATAATATAACTGATTTTAGTTGGCCCATTTTCCCAAACCATTAATTCAGTTCTCAAAACAAAGACACATTTCTCAAAACATTTAACAATGAGTAAGTTAAACATTAGGTAGCAAAACTGATGACACCAAACAGAATCTCTGCATCCTAACAACGGAGAGAGGAGAGAGCTGAACGAATAGCATGGGTTTTATACTTACACATTCAGTATAATTACAGTACAGTACCAGTACATTAGATGATGGAAATTTCACTATTCTATATTCACTATTCTATATGTACAGTAAACCTTAGCACATGTTGTACACCTTCAAACGTGTGACTGTCAAATTTAATTGGTAACTATTTTTTATGTGTACTACATGTTTGCAGAACTGAGAAACTACTGCCTAGAGATATAGCTAGTCTTGTGTCAGGAGACCAGGAAACTGCTATAATACTGTATACTGTAATGAAATTTGACTAAATGTGTAGAGGATGCTGAATTTCCTTTTTTTATTTTATTTATTTATTTATTTATTTTTTTTTTACCGTACTGTATTGCGGTGCATACCAAGATCATATACAGTTCTTTGGTATGTGAACTTTTCTAGTGTTTTTCATCTACTGCAAGATTACTTTACAGTAGTAAAATGAAAATTATCTGTTCCCAAAGTTCATTTCTGAATTTTTATTATTATCTGTAATTTAATTTGTGTTGTATACTGTAATAGACATGAGTTGCAAAAAATAATTCCTGAATCCTAATAAGAGTTTTTTGTTAAGTGTTATTGATCTCATGAGTGTTCACCGGGCAGGAAAGCCATCTGTGTATTTGAATTGTGTGTAAGCATTTAAGAATACCTCTAATAACTAGATTGAAAAGTTTGAAAGACAAATGTATGCTGGCTTGTCTTAAAGTCTTGTTTAAGAAACATAAATAGTTTGGTCAGCTAGATGTTCTAGATGTTTGCTAAAGTGTTGCTAGTTGGTTGCTAGGATATTCTGGGTGGTTGCTAGGCTCTTGCTATGCAGTTGCTGGGGTGTTGCTAGACTATCGATAGTGTGTTCTGGGTGATTACAGACATTCCCACCTCTGGTAACAACAGAAAATCAAACATAGTTTTCAAAACTGATCCAGTTTCAATGCTTTGATATTATTGTATTTCTTTCTGATGTTTGGAAATTCAAAAGTGTTACTCTTAAACTTGCACTAAAACGTGATTTATACCATCTAAGTAACCTATGTAATATTACTAGAACCGCATGTCTTCTTTAATGATACAAGCTCAGAAACATTTATAACCTGTTGAAGTTTTTTATATTGCATATTGACTTGGTGCCATGATGGATATTAAAATGTTGTTAATTATTTTTCATTTTAAACACTATAGATGATTACTTAATGGTAATGCAATATTTGTGAACACAACTGTGCATGTCAGACAATAAATCCCCAAAAACTATGTATGGGTGCTTGCTTTGGTGTTGCCACCCCTCATAGACCCCATGCCACCCCTTTGCCACCCTAAAAATTATTTTCTAGATCCGCCCCTGCCTACGAAGACATTGCTGTTGCCAGCTACCATATCATGTTCATAGTATATCAATTCAATTCAGTTTCAATTAAATTTCACTTTTATTGTTTGATTTTCATCCAAAATTTGTCTTGCATCCCACAGCATGGCAATTAGGGAAATTACATTTTAATAAAAATAAAATGGCCAAAGTCTTGCTATAAGACTAATTTCATAGCTAGCAGCATTTTGTGTATCCTGAAAACAGTTAAATTATATTTTCAGACTTTTAATTAGACACAGAATGATTGGAAAAACATGCTATAATTAAAAAATCTATAAATATTTAGCTTGATTTTTCCACATATCACCTATTTAATCTCAAGATTTCCACATACCCTATTGTCTTCTTGATAAGCAAATGCATTGCTTTAGAAAAAGAAAAAAAGAAAAAAAAATCTTAATTGGTGGCAAAATTACAGTTAATGTGCAAAAATTAGATAACTTATCCAATTTCAGACAGCTTGCTATTTGTGTGGAATTTTTGTTATGGGTTTTTTTTTGTTTGTTTTTTTTTTTTCTCAGAGCGTTAAACAAGAGGATGAGGTAGTGTACACAGGCATCATGAGATAATCACATTCTGATTCCTCAATAATTATGTTTTGCTCATAGCAACTGTTTTTTCTTTGTTTTCTTGTTATTTATAATATGCATCTATTTGTGATACTTTTTAAATCAAGTACGTTTTATTTTTATTGTATAAAAATGGAATTAGAATTAATGTAGACACTATTTATACACTATTTGCTTAAAGTTGTAAACCCAAAAGCGTAAGAATATTTTAATCAGTTCATAAAGAAATTGTTAATTCAACTCATTCATCACGCGAGAAGTCTTGTACTGGCAACTTCTCACCGGTGATTCCCGATGGTTTTAGAGGACAATTACTCCTCGTCGCCCCCTGTCGTTTCAAAGAATAGTACCACGGCGAATGCGACAAGTATAAAAGCCTTGCCTGACAGTTGGCCTGCTTTAGACCAGGTCAGTTTCCCTGCATAAGTTGCCACAGTGCCTAAGCTTGATCTAGGCCTATATTAAATTTGCTTTATGGAACCAAATCATTTGACAATGAGTCAGACTAACTGAAATAAGCCTGACTTTTTTGCTTAACTTGTTTTATGAAACAGGACTCGAGGCAAAAAATCGTATTGCATCGAATCGCACTGTGTTGAATCAAATCGAATCGAAATCGGATCGCACTGCATGGCACTGGTAGCTGCTTCACATGTATCTTCAGTGTATCGTATCGTTGGCAATGCATCGAGATGCGTATCGTATCGGCCTGAGTCATGAGATGCACATCCCTATTATTTATAGGTCAGCTTACAATCTGTGGTAAGAAAAAAAAAACAGCCTACCAACAAACCAATCACTGCAAAATATTGAAATACTCATTATGTGCAAATGTGCAAAGTTGCTATGGCCAAAAAATACATAAATAAAATTTCTACACTCATACACCTCATAGACATCACATTCTAGGTCAAATATATAGCAGAATATGGAGCAGAATTAAAAACGACACAGTCCTCTCTGCTCTTGTTGCTGCTCCATGGTTTCCTCCGTCTGTAAGACAAAACATCACACAAACGTTTTAATAAAAAACTTTTTAATTCTCTAAACCTGACATTTCAAATCTTTTCACATCCACATTTCAGGTGTTCTAAGTCCTCTAAATGAAAATCTACTACATAATGATAATTATTTTTTATCAAGTAAAAGGTCTTTTAATACAATTGTAAAATGTCAACCTTCAGGCCTACACTTCACATAATGGGCCTGTAGGTGGCACCTCGGCTTCAAGAATAAAAGTAATGAAACGTTTGTGCACCTTTGTACATGTTGTCATATTAATTGTAATTAAAATACATTTTGTTTTAATTAACCACAATGTTGTTGTGATTCTCCTGATTAATTTTGTAAAGGGAAGAAACTTAAGCAAACAAAAACACAGGAACCATGACCTGAAGGTGGATGTTTTTACATTTATACTTAAAGACAGTTTACTTGAATAAATCATTATAGGCATGTAGTAGACTGTGTACAGCAGGTTTTTCAATTTAGAGGCCTTAGAAATTTGATATGATAGGCTTAATAGGGTCATTAACAAACTGTATTAAAGTTGGAAATGTTTAAATAAAATAAATACAAACTTGATTTTTTTAAAAAATAAAATAAAATAAATACAAACTTGCTTTAAAAAAATAAAAAATCATATTTCACATACCTGTGAGCAAAAGCTGCATGCTTGGATTTTGATGTGCCTTTGTGATGTAGCAGACATACTTTCCAGCATCATTATATTGAAGGTGGTTGAGTTTGAGCGAGAAGTTTCCTTTCATATACTCAATAGGGAAGGTTTCAACTCTGTTCTTGTACGCCGGGTCCTGCTTCTCCACCGATCCTTTACCCTCAATTATGTCATAAACATTTCGGCTGCTATTATGTCTCCAATAAACCGTTATATCTTCTTTTTTAAGGTGACTGTCAATAGAAGAACAGGGCAAGACAGCAGAGCCTCCGACTTTACCCTCAATAGTGACCTGCAGACACGCTGAAAATGAGAGACAAGCCTTTGAAAATCATTTTAAAATAAGAATTTCTGATACTGATAAAAATATTTGTACACTCTCACATATCCAATGGAAATGGCTACACTCACCTTTGTTTACTAATACTGCAAACACACAGATACAGAAGCAGCAGCACCTGTAAAAACAAAACAAAAACAAAAAAAAACACATGTATGTTTTATATATATATATATATATATATATATATATATATATATATATATTTA
>JAFVLL020026571.1:0-21165 GCA_021397915.2 Tor tambroides
CTTTGTTTTCCCTCCTATTTATATTTCTGTGAAACAGGAAGCTATGGCTGGATAATTTCATGTTCATAATCACCCTGGAGTGCTCAAAATTGTGAATATGAATGGAAATATACTTCCAAGATATTTTACTCATAAGAATTTCTAGGGGTGCCAATAATTGTGTCCAACGTGTATTTGAGAAAAGCATTTATTTCATAATGATATTTTACTCCATTTTAAATTCTTATTATCCAGTGAAAGGTTAGATTTTTGTGATTTTTTTTTTAAAATAAAAGATCAAAAGGATTAACAATGCAGAATAATTTTCACAGCCTTCTTTGATCATATTTACCAAGGATGCTGATATTTTTGGCCATGACTGTATGATCAATTGTCATCAAAACTATACATACACTTTGGAAAATCTACAAAAGCTTGAAAATTTTAGCAAAAAAAAAAAAAAAGCAAAACAACAACATAAAATAATTTAAATTATTATTGCTACATAACACTATTTCACAAATCCTCACATATACTCCACAAAATAAAATAATATCTTTATTTTTTAAATCATTTATTCAATCAATTACAGTTCAATCATTTATTAAACAAACACCCTGTAAAAAACAACACAATTTTACAAATAAGGCTCATTTTGTCAAAACACTACACACATCCACACACAAAAATAGCAGAACACCTCAGTTCTTATGCAAAATGAAACACTTAATTCAAAACTTTACAATAATATACCAAAACCCAGTTTTGACACCATATGGAACACACAAGGTTCATACAATATAATTCTGTTTGATTCATTTACACACTGCTTTACACACCCGTGCCTGGGACTGATTAGCGCACAGGTGTTTCCCCTTAACCAGCCTATTTAAATTGCTGCGGGACTCTCTTCATTTGCAAAGTCTTGTTTTGCTACGGCTAACTTTTCTGAGCGTTTATCTCCTGTTTTGATTTCCCTGTGTATGATCTTGGACTGTTCGACCACTCGTGATTCTCTGCCGCCTGCCTTTGTGACCCTGTTATTGGATATCATTCTCTGTGCCCTGTTTGCCGCCTGCCTCGACTCTAGCCTGGTTATTGTTGACTCTACTAGATTATCTCTGTTATCTCTTACACCGTTGATCGACTCTTGCTTGTTTGACTTTGAGACTGTTTTAATAAAGCTGCAAATGGATCCGCATGCCTCTGACCCATCATTACAGAAGACTTCACCACCCACAGATCCAGCAGCTTTTCATCATCTCTCCACCGAGATTTCCGCTCAAGCCTCCATTTTAGCGTCACATCAACAACAACTTCAGCGACTCACCTCGCTCACGGAGGAGCTTGTAAAGACGCTACAGGCTCCACACCTCAGCAATCCGGAGCCCAACGTTCCACCGCCCATTCCACCGCAACCCAGTTCAAGTCTTTCTACCACCAGCCCACGCCTGGCATTTACCAAAAAATTTGATGGCTCGCCAGATAAGTATAAGGGCTTTCTATTACAATGCTCCCTGTTTGTTAATCAGCAGCCGCAGTTATACCCCACTGATGATAGTCGCGTTTCATTCGTTTGTTCTCTGCTGACTGGGCGAGCTCTAGACTGGGCTACCGCTATGTGGGTAGGGGAGCGTTTGTCATTTCCATCATTTGACTATTTTTTTACAACGCTTCCGTGAGGTTTTTGAACATTCAGCTGGCAGAAAGGAGGCTAGGGAGCAATTAATCGCTCTCCACCAGGGACGGAGCACAGCCGCGGATTATGCACTTACTTTTCGCACCCTCGCGGCACAAACTGGCTGGGAGGACAATCCACTCAAATTTCTGTATCGCAAGGGGCTCTCCGCTGAACTACAGTCAGAACTCGCCTGCCGTGATGAGGGAAAGACTCTTGAACAGTTCATTGATCTCTCTATCCGCATTGATAATCTGATGCGTTTACGCCGTACTCCACGCCACGTTCCCGTACACAGTCAGGCAGCCGCGGCTTTTCCCGAACCTGAACCCATGCAAATTGGATTTACTCATCTCACCTCAGAAGAAAGGGAGAGACGGATACATAATCATCTGTGTCTTTACTGCGGTCAGTCTGGACATTTGAGGGCCTCCTGTCCCACTCGCCACTCTGCTCGAAGCTCTTCTACGGTGAGTTCCAATCATTGCTCTCTGACTACACTAGAAGTACCCGTTACACTGATGTTTAATGAGAGATGTATTGATACCATGGCACTGATAGATTCGGGGGCAGCGGGAAACTTCATTGAAGTTTGCCAAATCTCATAATCTCCCTCTCGTTTCATGTACATCCCGGGTGGCAGTGGCAGCCTTAGATGGTCGTCCTTTGGGCACGGGACAGGTCAAGTTCACCACAGAAGACCTGCTCCTCAGAACTGGCACACTTCACACAGAAACTATTCGCCTATTCACCCCATCATCCTTGGCCTACCCTGGCTAGAGAAACACAACCCCCGAATCTCCTGGACTAACAAGCAGATATTACAATGGTCTGACTATTGTCATCAAGGGTGCATGCTCCTCAATCTACAGACCTCTGTTCCACTATCAACCAAGACAGCGGAGGTCTCATCTATTTCGAGGTTACCTCCTGCATACCACGACCTCGCCGTAGCCTTCAGCAAGACCAAGGCCTCCCAACTTCCTCCTCACCGACCCAGTGACTGCGCCATCGACCTTCTTCCTGGATCAAGTCCCACTAAAGGTAGAGTTTTCCCACTATCTCAACCCGAATCTGAAGCCATGAAGGATTATATTGAGGAGGAATTATCAAAGAGCTTCATTAGACCATCTACCTCACCCGCTTCAGCCGGTTTCTTCTTTGTCAAAAAAAAAGATGGAGGCCTCCGTCCATGCATCGACTACCGCAGTCTTAATGATATAACAGTCAAGTTCCGCTAGCCTTTGCCACTAGTTCCAGCAGCTCTGGAGCAACTTCACTCCGCCAAATACTTCACTAAACTCGATCTCCGCAGCGTTCTTATTCGCATCCGGGAGGGTGACGAGTGGAACTCTCTACACAACGTCGGGACACTATGAATATTTGGTAATGCCATTCCGATTGGTCAATAGTCCTTCAGTATTCCAAGCCTTTATAAATGAAGCTCACGATTCTTGTTAGCGCATGCGCAGTTTGAACCTTGAACGCATGCGCATTTTGAGACTTCAGCTACTTAGGCTAAGCGCCATGAGTTTCAAAAATTTGATGCTGGTGAAAAGAAGCTGATGACAGTGTCCTGCCTAATCAATCAATCTTTTCTAGACAATAACTAGTATGTATTAATAATTTTTATAATTGACTATATGTTATTTGACATTGTTATATTTTATATTTATATTCTATATTTGTTATATTTTATATTTTATATATATATATTGTGCTCTTCCCAAACTGATAGTGTAATCTAATTTAGCAGTGTTGCTCTCAATGCTAATGAAGGAGTGTTGTGCCTGATCAATCCAGCTTTTCTGCAGAATCACTTGTACATATTTATCATTTTTATAATCGACTGCATGTCATTTTTCATATAAAATGAATATTGTGCTCTTCTCAAACTGACGGCCTAATCTCATTTCGCAGTGTTTTTCTGATTTCGCGCACTTTTGGGTCCTTTACGATGCTGATGTGAAGGAGCAGTGTCGTGCCTGATCAATCCAGCTTTTCTTTAAAATCACTGGTATGTAGTAATAGTATGTATTTTTATAATCGACTTATGTTATTTGTGTTATATTATATATGTTGCACTGTTTTCAAACTGACAGCCTAATCTAATTTAACAGTGTTTTACTCATTTCGTGGATGGAAATATCTATTAAATAAAATCGTTTTAATAATGGAGAAATCGCAAAAATAATGTTATGAGTATTAAATGAGATGTTATAGACAAAAACGTATTGAACATCCAGACAGTTGAAGTTGTAGAGATTTAGCCACTAGTTAAGGAGATCAGATGGCTTGGACTTTTTCTAAAGGACGAGGTAAACCATTTAATATCAACTGTTACCTGTGTTCTGGTTTCTTACTTTGCATGGAGTTTTTTGTATCAGTAATGACCTCCTGGAGAAGTTCGACAAGTCCCTTGAAAAATACACAACACCTCTCCTGAAACTCGTAAGAAAGAGAGCAGATGATTTTGGAGACTCCTTTGGATAAGCTGGATGAACAGGTACTCTTAAGACTCTTTAATATATTCAAAATATTGCAGTATTTACAGCTCTCTGAATAGAGCCATTAATTTGTGTGTATTTTTTTGAATATGTTGGATTTAACACATAACAGTAAAACATAAGAACATCAATTGACATTTGACAACATACACAATTGAAACATTACAGTAAAGTCCAAAAACATTATTTGAACTTGCTACTTTTAGTAATAAGTACAATTTAAAATTATAATTTGTATAATTACATTATCAATTTAATGTTATGTTGCAAAAAGGAATCACATGGAACATAACACTTTAAGAAGACCCCATTACTAAGCCAGCTGTTGAAGATTTAGTTCTGAAATTATTCTGTATTGTTTTTATTTTACCCATGTGTTGTTCTAAACCATTATGACTTCCTTTCTCCTGCAGAACACAAAAGGAGAAATTTTGGAAGATAGAAGGAATTTCAGTCATTTACATACAGTGCCATTCAATAGTTAACTTTTCTTTTTCAAGGCCTTTTTGCATTCATTTAAAATGATGTCTCAAGAAATGCTCGAACCAGTAAATTAGTAAACAATTAGGAAGCAACGCATGAGTTTTGTGAACTCGGGCGTTTTTGTGAGGGGAGGAGTGAGAGAATAGACACGAGCACACGGCACAAATAACAAAACAAACTCCAAGTGCTCACAAGAGAGACAGACAATGATGTAAGACACGAGCGCTCGGTGAATGAATAAACACTCTTCTTTGAGCTCACAAGAAGGACAATACATGGAGCGCGAATGTCCAAAACCCTGGCACTCAAACCGGAACCGAACTTGAAACCAGTGCCGAGATCCGAACATCACGCCCCGCACAAACAACAATTCACAAAGACGAGAGGGAACACGGCCTGAGCCCGTCCGAACCCCGTGCTCACAAATCAGGATACACAGGGAAGAGCGCGAAACCGCGCCTCCTCACACAAACAGGACACAGGGACCGTCAGAGCCCTGTCACCAAATTACCAAATAAACCTGATCGCTGTGACAGGACCCTGACAATGGTGGGTGAAAAAGTGTACATTTTAAAGCAAAAGTCATCAATCTGGTGCACTATGAGTGCTCAAAAATAAGAGCTTCAACCCATGTTCAATTAACAAATTTAACAGAAAGAAGTCACTGAATTGACTTGTAGCTGAACTTTAAAGGGGACTTGATCTTTGTTTTATTTGGGATATTGTGTCTCGGTCTACATCATCATCTCAAAACCTCATTCCTAAAAAAAAACAGTTTGTAGCCACATCTCAGATCCAAGAGCCTTGTCTCATCTTCACATTTACATCGTCTCACAGGAAAGTAACACTAATAACATAGCAAATCCTTTTTCTTGGTGGATGTTCTTCTAGAGTTTGAGTTTCTAATGAACTGGTTTTTGCATCTGGAACTGTTCACTCCTAATAAGGGAAGATTAGGAGTAATAATTGAATTTTTGCCATTAAAAGAAACTGAAAATTTAACACTGAAATCAATTTGATCAAAGACTGACCATATTATCTTTTCCATCCAATCCATATAGAAAAAAAGATTTGTTGTGTATCTGTTATTCATAGAGGGCTGATATGGGGAGGAAAATTATGTTAGTAAATCCAGTAATTGAAATCTAGCAGCTTGATAGGTTATTTATTATTAAGACTTATATAATCACATTTTAGGCCAGATTATGTACTGCCATGTTTAGTAAAGATAACCTGAGAAAATGTAAATTGTAAACGTAATGAAATGTAAACATTTCATTAACATTTAGAAGATATTATTTGAACCTTTTTAATTAAAGTTTTCCATTCAGAGAGTCAAAATAAACTTTTTTAACCCACCATCAATTGCATACTTTAATATAATCCTATTTAAACAAATAAAGTTGAAATTTGATTTTTTTTTTTTTTTGTCTTTATATTCTGGGGAGAAACTGAGATGGTACAAGATGAATTCATTGACATGAGAATTCAGTTTCAGTTAATAAATTAAATAGTTAAATCTCTGCAATAACAAATTTATGAATTTGAAATACTTTGAAGTTCTTTCCAAACCTGTAATAGGAAGATACTGCAGTTTACCTTTGATTGAGAATATCACGAGTGCTGTGTAGTTTATCATGAATTGAAAAACACTTTTTATCGAAAAAGACTTTTATTTTGGTGTGGTGATGTGACGTCGAAAGGCTGCGCCGCTCTCCTTCCTGCATCTGTGATTCGGCTGAAGAAAGGTGAGTGCTTTTAATCATTTCCAGTGTTTAAATCTACAAAATATGTTTAGAGAAGTGTATATAAATCTGTGAAATGAATTATTCACCAGTGTAACACGTTAGTGCAAAAAGGTGCGTCTCATTTCGCTCCCTTGGGTCGTTGGCGAGTAGTGATGAGAAATGAAGCTTTGCGAAACTCCGAGTCAACTGAATCAAATACATCGCAAAATGATTCAGTTGTTCCGAATCGCTCAAAACAGTGAAGATGCAACGAGAACAAACACAAACTTGTGTGATGACAACTTTTACAAACCAAATGCAGATGTTTTCATGAAAGTGGAATCTGATTATTTGTAAATTATGTATAATTAAATCTTAATATAACTGTGAACGTTTGTGTATTTTTTGTCTTTCTGTTAGTTTGAATGCTAGTTTTGGTTGTTTTGGGGAGGGTTTTGTCTCGTCAAGTCCATGAACTCTCTCTCTGAATGGCTCCCTCACCAGTGCACCCAGAGATTTAGTTTGGGTTTATTTGTCTTTCAGCTAATTATTCTGATCTTAAACAGGACAGTGTGTCCAAACACAGAAAAACTCCTGCTGAAGCGACTCAGATCCATGTGACACACGATTATAAAGATGGCGTTTATTAAAAAGGAGAGTGAAGACATGAAGATTGAGGAAGCATTCAGAGTCAAACATGAAGATACTGAGGAACAAACAGGTTGGTTTTCATTCTCAAAGCTGAACTTTTGATCCTGCTGATAGCAGTAAAAGATCATTACAACAAGCAATACAGTCACATGTCAAAAATACCAGCCTACTTATAAAATAATAAAACATTTCTCAGGCAGACGCTGCTTGGCAGAGTCACTGCATGCTGTTTATCTATGTTATTCATTTAAAGTAGTGCACTAAAGAAAACATCAGGTGTGACTTCTACATCTTCTATCAAGCTCAGTAGTAAACGTATCATCAGATGTTAATCTTGGATGAGAGTTTCTTCTCCTGAACTCATGGATCTTCTTCACATTAAAGCAGTGGCTCTTAATCCTGGTCCTCGCGACCCCCACCGCTCTGCATATTTTGCATGTCTTTCTTGTTTAACACACCCGATTCAGACAACCAGCTCGTTAGAAGCGAGCTCCATGAATGAACTGTTTTAGTTGACATGTTCCCTAATTAGTGTTCACTGTTCTCAACTCCCTGTATACAGGAAATCGGATGAAGTTTACTTCACATAAAATGTCTCGTATTAACTTTTACGCTGCCAATATACATTAATATACGTTAATATTAGCCATACAAAGTCTAGTGTTAATTTTGTCAAGTATTATTAGATTTAAGGTGTATTCACACCTTGAAAGTCCGCTAGGTTACTTGCTTTGGTCTGGACCAAATACAGTGTTTGGTGCGGTTCGCTTTCACACTGCCCTTTTTGCAAGTGAACCAGAAATTGTAAACACAACCACAAGTGTGCGAAGGTTATCCATTCATTGGACAGAAATTCTCAAGCAGGAAAAAAAGCACAGGAAGTGCAAAAACAGGCTAATCATGGAGATCTGTCTTAGTACAATTTTTATTCTTTTACTGATTTGGTGTTATCAGATGCTAACGCAATATGAAGAAACTTACGAGCATCATATGAGACAGTGCCATACCTATGTTGTAATTATGACTTGCCGAAAATAAAATTTATATATATAAAATACTTAAAGCATATCACAATTTTAGTTTAAACATTTAACCTAGATTAATCTGCGCTATTAGGTGCATATACAATCGTTTGTGTAGAGAGTGGAAGCTAAAGCACGCTTCAGGACATCAGTGGAAATAAATTAAAACGCCGTCATTTTTGCTCATGAAGGTAAGAATAATACATTGTTCGGAACCGCAAAGGGTCTACTTTTTGTATGCACTCACAATATCAAGAAAACCTTTTTGCTTTTGTAAAATAAAGAAAACTAATAGGAATGCGCTTTCTGTCGTCTCAGTCATGAACAGGAGCGCTTCACAAAAATTAACCGAAACTCAGCAAATATTTTCCTTACAGACATGATGAATGTTTTGATGGAAAGCTTTGTTTGACTACAAAACAAAATAATTCAAATCCAAAACAAAAACTCTTTCATTATGTAATCCGTAAAGATGCATTTCTTTCTAAAGGTGTGTCCAATGAGGAGATGGCGAGTCAGGATTGTCAATTTCATCTTTGTGACACTGACTCAGAAAACACTAGTTTATTAATAAATAATTATAAATAAATCTCCTTACTATTTCCCCCCGACACAATCATTGTATCTTTTGCTGGGGCTTCGTGGGAATCTTTAGCCTATTTAGCACACTCAGGTCACGTTGCTGTGCGCCATTGTTGTGAAAACTCATCATTTGCATGTGCTTTTAAGCATTGCAGTTTTAAAAACAAGTGATTGAAGGAATTGAAACACAAACAACAGCACTATATGCGCGAGCTCTCTATTTCTGAGCGTGATTCCTGCAATTGGGTCGGATCGAGGTCGGGTCATATTCACACCTTAAACGAACTGTACCAGAGTTCATTTGGAAGTGGACCGAGACCAACTCTTCAGCTTGGTCTCGGTTCGGTTGTTTGGTGCGCACCAGAGTGCGATTGCTGTATTCACACCTGCCCAAAAGATCCGCACCAAAGGGGGAAACGAACTTGAGTTCAATTCAACTGAACCAAACAAGACCGGTGTGAATATACCCTTAATCTTAGGTAAAAGAAGGCTATGATTATCCAAAAAACAAATAAATAATAATTCTGTGAATGCAACAACCAGGATCTTAATTGTAAAAAATAAAGAAATGGTACATCCATCCATCAGGATCTAGATGGGTGGAGGTTTTTGGACGTTGTTCTTTTGGGTTGGCTTTTCTCTATGCCGCTGAAAGCTAATCGAATCTAATTGCACTAGAATAGAGATGCAACTTTAATAAGCAAAATTACTGAGCTATAATGGGGCTTAAATTTTAATAAAAATTAGCAAAAACTGCTATTCTACAAAACTGAACATATTGAGAAGACACTGTTTCTACTATTTTAGACATAAATCACAGATGTGAGATTTGTCTGTAATTAAAGGGTTAGTTCACCCCAAAATGAAAATTCTGTCATTAATTACTCACCCTCATGTCGTTCCAAACCCGTAAGACCTTTGTTCATCTTCGGAACACAAATTAAGATATTTTTGATGGAAACAGAGAGCTTTCTGACCCTCCATAGACAGCAATGTAACTGCAATGTTCCCAGGTTTAGAAACATACTAAGGAGATCGGTAAAACAGTCCATGTGACATCAGTGGCTCAACTTCAATTTTGCGAAGCTACGAGAATACTTTTTGTGCTCAAAGAAAACAAAAATAACAGCTTTATTCAACAATTCTTCTCCCCCTGAGTTACTGTTTTCAGTCATTTTGGAGAGTATCACAAAGCATACGCTGATTCCACTGATTCCATTCATACACATGCTTGAAAAAATGTTTTATGAAATGATGTGACCAAGCAGGAACTTTTTAGACCCATGGATCAGCGGTATGTCTGATGCAAGATGATGTATCGGAGACTGTAAAGGGGTGCTTTGCTGTTATATACTGTTAAACAGTATTTGTGCCTGACCTTGAATATGCATTTGTAGGCATTTCCCTTTCGGATGCAAAATTAATGGGAGGAGAGTATTAAAATGAATCACGCAACGTGATTTATTAATGTTCGCGCGCATCAAATTGCTGTTATTTACGCCATTATTTAACGCTAAAAAAAGCATGTCTTAAAGCAGGCAGGAATTTGCGCTGCTCTTGGTAGATTGTGCTGGTCATTATGGAAATGATCTGGCTGCATCTGTGTTCTTTAATGTGCGCATTGTCAGTAAATCGCCCGCAGAATTTTCCCCTCACATCGGCGCTTTTATGAAAATGCGCTCTAATGCCAATTTACCCTGTTTAGTAAATCTGGCCCTTTATCTAATATTTTACTGATGCTTTTGTTGAATTGTTTTCATGAAATTTTCCTCGTAGTAAACTCTCACAGGTCAAGGGGGTTGAATAATTTTGATTGGAGCTGTATTTTGGGAAGTGTCCTAAAGAAAGCAAGAGGTTCTGAGATTAAAGGTTACACCTCTGTCAGTACTTTAGTAGGTATAAGATTAGCATACATGTGTTTGGATTTGATGCTTTTCATGTTATGTTTTGATGTCAGTTGCTTTATGCCAATCTGTTATTTTTCTCTTTTCACCACAGACCTGATGGCACTGAAAGAGGAAAATCAAGAACTGAATGAAACAGAAGATAAAGATGAAAATGAAAAACATAATTTCAAAACTGAAGAAAAATTGATTAGTTGCTCACAAACTGAAAAGACTTCCTCTCCAATAAAAGCTCAAAAAAAACAAACTACAAACCTTAATCCCCACATAAGAAATCATGCTGGAGAGAGACCTTACACCTGCCAACAGTGTGGACAAGTTTTCAATCAAATAAGACGCCTTAAAGTCCACATGAAAATTCACGTTGAAAAGAATCCAATAATATGCTCTCAGTGTGGAAAGAGTTTTAAACGGAGAAATCACCTTAATACCCACATGATCATTCACACTGGAGAGAGACCTTACACCTGTCCTCAGTGTGGAAAGAGTTTCAGGGTTAAAGGAAACTTTAAAGCTCACATTAGAATTCACACTGGAGAGAAACCTTACACTTGCAAACTGTGCGGGCAAAGTTTCTCCTTAAATAACGGCCTTAAGACTCACATGGTAATTCACACTGGAGCGAAGCCATTTGTATGTGATCAGTGTGGAAAGAGTTTTACACAGAAAACACTCCTTAATGCCCACATGAGAGTTCACACTGGAGAGAAGCCTTTCACCTGCGAACAGTGTGGGAAGGGCTTCACACGAAAAGAAAATTTTAAGGCTCATATGAGGATTCACACGGGAGAGAATCTGTTCACATGTGATCAATGTGGAAAGAGTGTCACATGTAAAGATGGCCTTAAAAAGCACATGAAGATTCATTCAAGAGAGAACAGTTTTAAATGTCATCAATGCAAAAGGCGTTTCACAGACACAAAGCACCTTCAGGAACATGTTAAAATTCACAACAGACAAAAGCCTTTCAGGTGCCATTGCTGTGAAAAGAGTTTCACAAGCAATACAAACCTTGAGAATCACATAAGAGTTCACACAGGGGAGAAACCTTTCACCTGCAAACAGTGTGGAAGGAGTTTCACGATTATAGGAAACCTTAGGACTCACATGAGAGTTCACACTGGAGAGAAACCTTACCAGTGTCTTCAGTGTGAGAAGCGTTTCACATGCAAAAGCAGCATGAAACGTCATTTGCAAACTCATTCTGGGAAGAAATTGCCATTTTCCTCAGAGTGACGAGAGGTTTTAGAAAATGGAGTGATTTCTACAATGATCTGTGCTTTCATTTTCAAAGTCAATTCAATTGTAGTCAGTGTAAGAAACTTTTTTTGCATTCACACTTAACAACATGAAAAGTCATGCAAATGTGAGACCATGTTTGTGTTCTTTGTTATAGAGTAGGACGGGCGGTTCTAGGATTTCATCTTTAGGGAGGTTAGCCCTCACTACTGTTGCTGATAACACTACCTAGTGTTGTGGCTGTGTATTGCAGAATGTGGATAGTACAAATATAAATGCAAACAATTGCATATGTGAAGAACCAGCATAATCTCTGCTCATTACATGCTGCAGTTACAATATGAATGCAGTCATTAATGAAGCAATATTCACAAGATAAAGACAAAATCTGTGCTCATAGCTGAATTACCATTGCTTAAATAAACGTAAAGCTAAAATTTTTTGCAGTTTTTGTCACGAATCCGGTTTATGAACTTCCGTTCACTCACCACCAGAGGTCACCCGCTCACCACGTGGACTCTTGCACTACACTACTGTTGCATCACAGTCATGGGGAAGTCGTGGCCTAATGGTTAGAGAGTCGGACTCGTAATTGAAAGGTTGCGAGTTCGAGTCTCAGGCCGGCAGGAATTGTAGGTGGGGGGAGTGAATGTACAGTGCTCTCTCCACCCTCAATACCATGACTGAGATGTCCTTGAGCAAGGCACCGAACCCCCAACTGCTCCCCGGGCGCTGGAGCATAAATGGCTGCCCACTGCTCCGGGTGTGTGTTCACGGTGTGTGTGTGCACTTTGGATGGGTTAATTGCAGAGCACATATTCCGAGTATGGGTCACCATACTTGGCTGTATGTCACGTCACTTTCACCTCGGACTACAGTTCCCATCATCCATTGCACTGATGATACACACCTGTATGCACTGATTACACAGCTGATTCCCATCAGACATGCTACTTAAACCATGCACTTCCTCTTCCTGTCTGCCGAGTATTGTTTATCACAGTCATTGCTGATAGCTACTTTATGAAGCCTTTCCTAGTTTCTTAATCTTAGTCTTGCCTAGCCTTTTCACCTGTGTTTTGATTATTGCTTTTGTGGATTGTCTTGCCTTTTGGACTCTGCCCGTTTGGATTATTACTCGTGTACTCGGATTACCCCTATCGTCTAGCCCTTTGGATATTGTTCGCCGATCGACGACTCTCGCATGCTCTCGGAATACTCTTGTGTCTTGCCCTCGACATATCTGTCTACTAATGTTTGACCCTGCCTGTGTTTGTCCATGTTTGTGAATAAAAGCTTGTAAATGGATCCGCACGCCTCTCATCTCGTCGGCTCCGTTACAGTTTTATTGCTTATAAAGTGTTTTCTGCTTCTTTTTAATCTTAAAAAATCTTTAAAAATTTTCTGTTGTAGGTATTGAGAATTTCACTAGTATTGGTATGACTTCTTGAATTGTGAGAACACAATATATATTCTGTATTAAACCAAGACAACCATACTTTGCACATTAATGTCAATTCTATGGCAGAAACATGCAGTATCTAATCATGAAAACGCTCACACAACACTATGAAAAGGTAACATGCAAAGATTTTACTGCATCCTCCAACAACTGTTTACTTGTGGGACAAACATAAAATACATCCTCAAAACACAACCTTGCAAATGACAAAACTTTTTACAACCTCATGAGAAGATGACCCTATCCCCTGAATCTGGGCAAGTCCAGTAATGTTTTAGATGGTATCATTAAGGTATGCCTCCTGTCTTTCATAGATGCAGAACGGACAATAAGTTTGTCCTGGTCTATGCAACCAAAGATATCCCTTTCAACTGACATCACAGCCAAGTGATGGAGTCTGCTTTGACCCATTGTTCTTCTGAGCCAGATGTGGAGGTCGACGTAGTGCACTAAATGACCTTTCACAGCTACAACTAGTGACAGGTATAGTTATGGCTGCCTGGATAAGAGCTTTCAGGGATGGAAACATGTCCCCATCCAGTTGGTTATACAGCGTGATCATGTCAGTGGGGCCACCACCAGCCTGAGTTTTTCGCTTCAGAAAGTTTCTGGCTACCACAACTTCCTCTGGCTTCAAATCAGTTTTGTAATGTTGTGCCAGTACTGCCGAATCAGGCTCAGACAGGAAGTTCTGTGAGGTTGGACTACATGCCTGAATGCCTTTGATAATCTCAACACTAACAGTTAACAATTTCCTTTTAAGCTGCTCTGAATCACTGCCACAATCCTCGCTTCCTGATCCACAAGGTGAATGGACCTCAAATTCATATATATATATATATATATATATATATATATATATATATATATATATATATATTAGAGGTGTAACGGTACGCGAATCGTGTATCGAAGGGTTCACGGGCAAGTTCCAAATGGAAGTGATCATCCCTATCCCCTTGGAGTGGGGACTTTGGAGTGAGCAGGGCACGTGTGTGTCGTTATTTAGTTGTTTGGAATGCACTTGGCAAAGGGAGCGATCTAATTTCCTCATTATCCTCAGCTGGGATGTTCCCGTGACAACGCAGCACGTTGTCCGTCAGCAGATGTCGCTGTTTTAATGGCATACATGTCTTTTTATTGTTGTTAGCATAACTGTTGCAAATAAACATGCATTTATATTTTAAAACGTTTTTAAAATATTCTATATAATATATAAAAATAATATATATATATATATATATATATATATAAATCTTTTTAAAATATAAAATGTATATTTTTTTATGCCGGTGTTCTGCGTTGTCACGGGAACATCCCAGTTGAAGATAATGAGGAAATTAGATCGCTCCCTTTGCCAAGTGCATTCCAAACGACTAAATAACGACACACACGTGCCCTGCTCACTCCAAAGTCCCCACTCCAAGGTGATAGGGATGATCACTTCCATTTGGAACTTGCCCGTGAACCCTTCAATACACAATATGCGTACCGTTGCACCCCTAATATATATATATATATATATATATATATATATATATAAAATTTGATATTTTTTACAAGTGGGTGCAGGACACTAGTTCATTTATGTAAGTGAGGATAGCAAACTAAAGTAAACTGACATATTATGCCCAAAAATTCTTCATACAGTGCACTACCAGTACAATTGCTAAAAATTTGGGACCAAAAATTAATCAGAAACATTGTTTTGCTTAAGTGTTTTTTTTCTTTAATTGCTAATGTGATCTTTTTACACCACATAGACATAGTCAACTGACACATTATTGTCGAAATAGTCAGCCAAAGAAATAATAGCATTTATTGTGTTATTCCATGTGTTGGAAATTGTTCCTTCCATTTTAGGTTTCTCTATCACCCTCTTTCTACTTTAATAACATACGACTGTACATAGCTTGCCAGGTAATAGCCAATCAGAGAGCTTGTTACATCCATCCCACCAATCGGCTAATTTGCATTTTCACCAGCGCGCAAGGCCCAAAGTGTCACAGAGAGGCTAAAAGGAGAAGCTAAATAATTAAGCAGCTCGAATAGCTAATTTAAGAAGGAAAGACAGTGGGGTAATGGAAATGCAAATAGGTAACGGAATTGCCCTTTTAATTGCTTGACTAAACCTATATTTCTAATTCAATTTGTGAATCAAATTACTTATTTCCCCTTTTAAACTGCATTTTCAAATACAATTTGAAATTCCACATTTTATTTATGAATTTGTAAATGCATTTTTAAACGCTGTAGTTATTGAATGTTTAATGCTGTTTTTTGTAAATCCCTTTTCAATTGGAAACATTTATTGATGGATTAATACTTCATTTATAAATTGATTTTATAATTACTGCTTTTATTGGTCATTAAAACAATCAAACAATGAATTACTTTCCAATTTAGTCAATTTATTTACCGATTTATTAATTACTTTAACTCATTTATTAACATCTATTTTTATTGTACAATTAGTAATCACTTAATGAAATGCTTTATTACTATTTCCGTGACACTCGTGGTCCTCCATAAGAAAATGTCAGGTGGTGTATGGAGGACCACAAGTGTCGCGGAAATAGATGCAAACTCCATGGAAATAGCAGATTGTTTGCAGATCCAATAATGAGGCAACAAGGAGCTTATGGGATGGTGAGATGGGGAGGGCGATTTTTCGGGCCACCATGCCATTGAAAATGTTTCACACACTGTCAGGGGTTGTCAGATTTGATGACAAAACAACAAGACGTGAGAAGACAAACTGACAAGCTTGCACCTATCTGGGAAAAATGGGTGGAGAGACTGCCTCTGATGTACAATCCTGATCTCAATGGGACTGCGGATGAGTGCCTGGTTGTATTCCGTGACACATACCATCGTGTCATACTGTGATAAGAAAAATAGAAATGTGCTTCTCATGAGCACCGTCCACAAAGAGGCAACAATCAGCGAACGAAAGGACAGGAAGCCTGAAATGACTCTGGATTACAACAAAACAAAAAGTGGAGTGGACACTCTTGACAAGGTATTTGCTACTTTGTATTTTTTATGATTATTATTATTATTATTGTCTAAGCTAAATAGCATATAAAAGTGAATTGAACTGTCACTAGATGACAGTAGAAGTACTACATTTTTGTGTGTGTGTGTGCAATATTCCAGATTGTTGCAACATATTCATGTGGAAGGAAAACTGCTCGCTGGCCGATGGCACTCTTCTATAATATGCTTGATGTGTCTGCCTATAATGCGTTCGTGCTGTGGAGGGAAATTGATCCCACATGGAAACAAAGTGCCCCAAACCTCAAGAGGAGTTTTTTTCTGAAGGAGTTAGGGAGAGTGCTTGTGTCCCCCTATGTAAAATCAAGGCAGTATGACTCACGCACACCAGCCTCTCTGCTTCTCTTGAGAAAACTGCAGGAAGAAGATGAAGAACCAGCTGGTCCTTCCACAGAAGGTCCCTCAAGGGCAGACCACTCCACGGCTCGCCCTTCCAGAGTAGGTCCCTCCATGGCAGACCCTCCACGGCTCACCATTCCAGAGTAGGTCCCTCCATGGCAAACCCTCCACGGCTCGCCTTTCCAGAGTAGGTCCCTCCATGGCAGACCCTCCACGGCTCACCCTTCCAAAGCAGGTCCCTCCAGGGCAGACCCCTCCATGGCTCGCCCTTCCAGAGCAGGTCCCTCCACGGCAGACCCTCCACGGCTCGCCATTCCAGAGCAGGTCCCTCCACGGCAGACCCTCCACGGCTCGCCATTCCAGAGAAGGTCCCTCCACGGCAGACCCTCCACGGCTCGCCCTTCCAGAGTAGGTCCCTCCACGGCTCGCCCTTCCAGAGTAGGTCCCTCCACGGCAGGCCCCTCCACGGCTCGCCCTTCCAGAGTAGGTTCCTCCATGGCAGACCCTCCACGGCTCGCCCTTCCAAAGTAGGTCCCTCCAGGGCAGACCCCTCCATGGCTTGCCCTTCCAGTGCAGATCCCTCCACGGCTCACCCTTCCAGTGCAGGCCCCTCCACGGCTCGCCCTTCCAGAGTAGGTCCCTCCAGGGCAGACCCCTCCAGAGCAGGTCCCTCCAGGGCAGACCCCTCCAGAGCAGGTCCCTCCATGGCTTGCCCCTCCATGGCTTGTCCTTCCAGAGCAGGTTCCTCCACGGCTCGCCCTTCCAGTGCAGGCCTCTCCACGGCTGGTCCTTCCTTGGCTAGTTCCTCAGCCAAGAGGAAAAGATGCCTCCCAAGGGATGTCAAGACCACTTTTGTTTGCAAGAAATGTGAAAATTCCATTTGGAAAAGACACTGAATTCTAATCTGTGACCTCTGCTACAATCCATAGAGTAGTTATCTACTGTAGAGTTAGTACAGTATGTAGTTAGCATATAGTTATTATAGTAGTTATAATTATAAATATAGTAAATATAAAACATAAATATTGTATATAGTTAGTATTTTCTCTTTTTTCATTTACTATAGCTTGTTTATTATTGCTGTTTCCTTTTTTTACTGTTTGATTTTTACACAAAATAGACATGTTCATTAAAAATTATTTACATAAAGTGTTAAAATTGAATTAATTGGATTTTTTTTGTACAAATTCTGAATTAAAAAAATGAGCAACAAAATACTTCCTTGTGTTCTCTTTCTAACGCAATGTTTAGGTTTGACTGTAATCATAATACAAAAACAAACACTTAAAATCATATTTATAACAACAAAATATCCAAAACTTGATAAGAAATAGTCTTTGAGATTGTTTAAATATATTTTCAACTCTTCCACTTAATAGGGTTAGGGTTCTATCTATCTATCTGTCAGTCTGTCTGTTTGATCAGAACCATTTTTTTTTTTTAATTAAATAAATGTAAGGTACAATAATAAACCTTTTGAGGCAATCTTGGTAGGCTCAGTGGTGTTTCAGAACCTTGGTCAGCAACTTTAAAACCGATGAACATTTCTAAAAATGCTTGTAGAAAATGTTACTACTAATTAGAAGTAATTGGAAATCAAGGTCCACAAAGACTGGCATTCTACGAAAATACTGTCTTACTTGTCTTCAGATATTAATTTCACCACATTTATGTTGACAGCAATTATTTACAGTTGGTTTCTTTCAAATTATAGAGCTAAATTTCAGTTTATATTACCTCAATTCTGTGCATGGAAAACGGTGACTTGTCCAACACCAGTTTTCGATCGACTCTTGGAATTTTGAAAAGTCACTGCATCTGTAATAATAAATTAAATTATTAAATGAGAAATGTTGATACAGTGATGTAGACAGTACAATTAGGAGGAAAGGGAAAGGAAAGAGAAGTGGTGTGTGGCCAAGTATGGTGACCCATACTCAGAATTTGTCCTCTGCATTTAACCCATCCAAGTGCATGCACACAGTAGTGAACATACACCCAGAGCAGTGGGCAGCCAATGCTGCAGCACCCGGGGAGCAGTTGGGGGTTCGGTGCCTTGCTCAAGGGTCTCACCTCAGTCGTGGTATTGAGGAAGGAGAGAGCGCTGGTTATTCACTCCCCCCACCAACAATCCCTGCCGGACCTGAGACTCGAATCCACGACCTTCGGGTTACAAGTCCAACTCTCTATCCATTAGGCCACGACTGCCCCTTACAATTCATTTTAAGTAGACACTTTACAGGACAGCAACTGTGTCATCTGGGTACTCCTTTATGTGGTTGGGACACTCATGGTCATCGCATATCAACTGTCTTCTGGTGCTGTGTAAGTACTGCAGATGGGATGTCATGAACTCGGCTTCGGTTCCATATAGATCCCACTGCTGCTGTTTTTCACCGAAACATTTAGATGTTTCCCACAGCCAAGAAATTTTTCCCTGTCATAGCAGGAAATGCTGATATACCTTCAGTAATGCCTTGAAGCATTTATCAAGGGCCTGCTTGATCTCAATTTCACTCAAGAGTGAAGGTCTGTTCTTCATTGCTAGAAAAATGAAATATAGCAGGATGTCAAATGTGCACGTTTGATAGTGCTATGATTCTTCTCGCTATCTGTCACTTCCCAGACTATGGAGGGGAAATGTAAATGCTTTCTAGGCCAGACATGTTTGATGGTGGGTTGTAGTATTTAGCTTTTTTTTCTGTCTGCCTTTCTTCCATTTCTTCTCCTGGCTCAGGGGTAGTTCAGAGTTGTTGGTTTCCTTTTTGATGACTCTCTTTTGGCGAGCTCACACCACGCATTCTACCATAAATTAATTTATACATAATTTGTACAAAATCTCCAGGTCTTCTGTGGAGTTTGTTTCTGAGAATAATTCTCTTTGTGGTTCGGAACCAATTTTCTACCTGAGAATTTGTATCTCTTGTTTTCCCTAGATGTTTTAACATAATGCCAGTCCATAATGGCAATGTTGCCAAGTATGGCTTGAAAATGTCAATCCAGGTCGGACAGTAATAGGGATTCACTTGAGCTGCCCCAGTGTCTTGTCCATTCTGTGCCTCCAGTTATGTTTTCTCACAGTGAACACAATACCTTGCTTTTCTTTTAGCAAGGTACTCTGCCCTTGCAACTGGATCACTTTTTAAACAAGCTCTATGTTGAACTGTTTTCTCCTTGCTTGATAATGGCATCTACAAAAACAAATGAAAATAGATTAACTTAAAAATGCAATATGCAATTTTTTTATAATCAGTTTTAGTTTTTTAGATGGACAATGTGCTCTTTTAATTGTTGTCACCATACCATAATAAAAAGAGAGAGACTGCACCTTTAAACAACTTAATATCTTACAGAAATCTTTATATATTTATTAAAATATTTAATATTTTCAGAAACATGAGTTAACATGATTTTTTTCATTTGGTTTAACTGTAACTCTGGTCGCACCACCTGACATTTCAAACTCAATTCAAATCTAACAGGCATTAACTTATATACACCTATAAAAATGTTTGACCTATACAAAATAGTATAAAATGTGAAATTAAGGATGACCATAAATAACCAGTTAACAGGCATTAAGAATTTTAATCTTTTAATATTGAAAAAAAACCTGGATAAGATAGCATACAAGACAACGATTGATCAGTGAAATGAAAGAATGATTAAAAAAATGAGAATGATTAGTAATCGTCTCTAATTGGCCTGTTTAACTAAGCCCACAAAACACTTCTTATTTACTGGTACAGTACTGCGTGATTTGTAGATTATATTTAATACTTCACACTTTGCATAACCGTCTGCAATTAGTTTTTAAAAGGTAAAATTACATTTTTAAGGACTCTACGCCGCTTACATTTCTTTTCAGGAGCACTTGTGCTCCTACTTAAAAAATAAAAATTAGGAACACCTTCTGATCAATGACAGAATTTTTTTTGGTATTATGAGCACTTCCTGTCTGCCTCTTTAGGATGAATCGCTTTATGTATTCCCCAATTGTAAGTCGCATTGGATAAAAGTGTCTGCAAAATGACTAAATGTAAATGTAAATGTAAATTTACCTTCCTATTATAAGGCAATATTTGACACCTTCAAGGTTTTTTTTAACCTTTGTTATGCCTCTAACTTTATTAAATGTGTCATCTTTTGTGCCAAAAAATTTCGATTTACAAACTTTTAATTAAATTTATTATTTAATTAAAATTTGATTAAAACAATACAATCAGGAAGAATAAGTTACTAGTCAAATAAAATCAGCATCAACAATTTATCTTTGCACGGCACAGAAGAATGTCATGAGTGTCCTAATTAAAGTGGTTTTATATGACATGGAGCGACCGGGTCGCCTCATGTGGACAGTAGGCTTTTTGGTGTGCCATATATTGTCCCATAAACAATATTATCATTGTTAGACCATGTTATGCCATTGATTACATATTTACAATATACAGGTGCATCTCAATAAATTAGAATGTCGTGGAAAAGTTCATTTATTTCAGTAATTCAACTCAAATTGTGAAACTCGTGTATTAAAT
>JAFVLL020026573.1:0-47831 GCA_021397915.2 Tor tambroides
TTAGACAGATTTGTGAACAATATTTGAGAGAAATAGGCCTTTTGTGTACATAGAAAAAGTCTTAGATCTTTGAGTTCAGCTCATGAAAATTGGGGACAAAAACAAAAGTGTTGCGTTTATAATTTTGTTCAGTGTATTTGGTTTGACATCATTCACAATTGAACACCATCTATTTATTTTTATATAGAGTAAATAATGGCAGAATTTAGAGTTGTATTAAAACCAAAAGTCATCGACAAAGGATTAGCTCACCCGTCACCATTCATTTTCTCACACAATTACTTCATGTTTTCCCTACTTATCTCTGTTTCTAATGCTTATCTCTCTGTAGTTCATTGGCGGTTTGCTCAGTTCCGGGCAGGACTGTGTGAGGTAAAGCAGCTCTGTGTTGACAGACAGGCGGTTTTGATATTGTTTGATGCTTTATCTCTCTCATGACAGTGTGCTGACTGCATTTGTTTGAGGCAGTTTGGCAGTGTTGACAGGGAAACTGCAGAGGCGAGCGGATTCATCTGAGCTTCATTCCCTGGCCGTTGGTGCCCCCTGTGTACCGACGCTGCATTAAACCCACACACACACACAGCGTCCATCACGCTCACTCATGCAGAACGCCATGCCGTTGCTCGCCTGAATGAACCGTAACTTTTAATAATTCATCTGATTTGGTGAGGAGAGTGCAGAATGAGAGAGGAGGGAAGAGAGGAAGATTATGGTCTGGTGCCTGCAGGTGCTTTCTCACAAAAACAGCTGCAAAGTGGAATTTAGTGATAACAGAATGGTTGTTATTTTTGTTTTGTTTTAACAACTCAGAATGCTGCCTGTATTCGCTTTTGTCCACAGTTATGGACCCCAGGCACTACAAAAGAAGACTTCATAAAACATTAGTCCATGTTTGTTTGTTATGAGGTCATCTAATATGCCAGTGTACATACTCCTAAAAGTTGAGTTACAAAAGTCACTTTTAGCAGATATACAATAAATATTGATAACACAGATATTTGCAACCCAGGCTTATTGGAAAAATGTGCAAAAAATGCCTCGACCTACATTTTTTCTACATTAAGGGCCAGATTTACTAACAGCTTGCTTCAGTGCAAACCGTCTTTTGGCATTAAAATAGTACTGTCAGGATTTATACTAAAGACGTGCAGCGAAGAGATAGTGCTGAAAAGGCATGGACACAGTTATTTTTCCGCCTGACCTTATTGAATATGCATTTGTAGGTGTTTCCTTTTCAGATGCAAAATTGATGGGAGGAGAGTATTAAAATGAATCACGCAACACGATTTACTAACTTTTGCGCTTGTCAAATTACTGGTATTTGCGGCATTATTTAACGCCCAATCAAAAGCATGTCTTAAAGTAGACGCTAATTTGCGCTGCTCTTGGTAGATTGCGCTGGTCATTATGGAAATGATCTGGCTGCGTCTGTGTTCTTTAATGATTGCATTGTCAGTAAATCAAACGCAGAATTTTCCCCTCATATCGGTGCTTTTATGGAATTGCGCTCTAATGCTAATTTGCCCTGTTTAGTAAATCTGGCCCCAAATGTAGGTAAAACGCCAATCTTATGTGGCAGATTATCAGTTAAGATTAGTAGTTATCAATCAAGACTTATTTTCATGCGGCTTCTTGCACAATACTGTATTATGACCTCAAAACACTTTTACCATAGTATATAATTAAGTGCTACATTTTGACATTTGCAGCACATAACCAGCTACATATGTTTGGCTTTTCATACGTAGTAAACTTGCTCAGTAGCGCACCTGGTACAGCATTGCACTTGCGATACGAAGTGCTCGGGTACAAGTCCTGTGAAACTCTAGTCATGATAAAAGAGCTCAAAGACTTGTAGAAACAAGCTAAAATGGCATGGTTGCTCTATCAGATGTGTTTTTTTTCTCACGCTTTTTTAACACTGTCGGTTAGGTTTAGGGTTAGGTTTAGTGTAGGTGGTATGTTTTTTTATATAAAATGGGTTTGCATTAAACTTTTAGTGCAATTCACCAACATTTCATTTCTGAACTGCCATGGTACATACAACAACCAATGTAATAAAACATTGCCAGATTCACATTCATCTGTGTCAGATAACCTGAAGATGCTTTTATCGCCACTCACTGGACATTTCACTTTGAATGTGTCATGCAAAATGCAAAGTGCAGCGCAATTTTATTTTGTAGAAATGCTTCCACAGATACATTTTTTCCAATGAGACTTGGTTGGATTTTACGACTGTGATGTAACTAAATCATATTTTTATTTTTAAAAAGTGACATGCCTCTCCACATGCTCCACTCAAACTTCCTGTTTCATCTAGAAATAGGTCAACACAGGAAAGAAAATTGCTCTTCAAGCCATTCTGTCTGTAAGAGCATGAATCATGTATGCTAATCAGGGTTGGGAAAACTTTGAGAATTCAAGAAATCCTCCTTTTTATGCAAATACAAATACAGTAAGCATACTCTAGCTCAGACCTCTAAAAATATCATGGAGATGATATCAAAAAAATGTAAAAGAAAAAGGAACAGTCAACTCAGTCAAGGCTGTGCTTTGGTGTTAGAGAGCGAGAGAGAAGCAGAAACAACAGTTGAAGCAACATTACAGCATTCCCTTGAGAACAGGAGATAGTCATGATAAATGCTGTGGTCAGGAAGAGTAAGTGAAAACAATAAAGACAGGCCAAATAAAAGAAAAACAGCTCAGCGGATCTAGAGAATGCCCTTTACCTGAGCTTGTGTGTGTGTGTGTGTGTGTGTGTGTGTGTGTGCACCTTTCAAAAAAAAACTAAATTCATACACTGAAGTTGACTACAAAAAAAACAGATCAGATCTGGCATTTTCTTGTTGGATTAACATGCAAGATCTATGTTTCCACACATAAAAAGACAAGACTTTGAAGACCAAGATTAATAGAGTAAATGTTTTAAATGTTTTTCATTACTGCTAAGAGCACAGGGGAAAAAGATGTCCAGAAGCGAATGTCTAAAAGGGAAAGTTATGCTTTGAAGCTCATCGTAAAGTGTTCCTTTTCCCTCAGATCAATTAGTAACTTAATGCTTTGAGAAAGAGTATGTAAAACACAGGCCTTGATTTGTGTTTCTTTCAGTGAGTGTTCCAAATTCAGTTCCATTTCCAACTTTTTTTCTTAACAATATCTAGATGATTTTTTGTGTAGTGATTGATTGTAGTACTCTAAAGCTGTCTACACTGTAAAGACAGAACACAATGTGGGTAATTTTTGAACTTACTGTAAATGTTGAGTTGAGTCTGTTAGGTAAGGAATCTGGGTTAATTTACCCCAATTTAGGTTTATAATTGTTCATAATCAGTAACCCAATAATGCTGGGTTCAAGTTCCAACCATACTCTTCAGTGCCAATACCACTTCACCTATAAGTTTTCAGTGCTTCCGACAGGAGCATGTGTGGAAAATAGAAGAAACTGTCTATGAGCAATAAGTGTGTTTTGTCACACCAGAATCGCTCAAACAATGACCAGAGAGAGGGAACTGAAAAAGCCGGAATGGGGTTGAGGTTGAGATGAGTGATTAAAAGCACTTTGGATTTGCTATAATACACAGTTTATTCCTGACTTTCAGTTTTTATATTACATATTTTTAGTCTGTGCATTTCTTAGCGGTACTCAAAGCCTGACACAGTTGCCATAGTGGGACTATTTTTGTTGGCTGAAGAGATATCAAAAATAAAATGAAATAACTAGTCAGATTTGCCACCAACGCATGTGTGTTGGTGTGCATGAGTAATGGGGGGGATTTGTAACCATTCCACCAAGTGTGAGACTTGACTTAGTCTTTGATGCCCAGACACTTTACAGGCAGAAAAGAAATAATTGGCAAAAAAAAGTATAAATACATTAGAGCAGTGGTTTTCAATACTGATTCTGGGGATCCATCACTTTTTGTGTGTATTACGTATTTAATACATGTGATTCAGATCATCAGATTGATAAGAAAGAGCTCCATGAATTGAACTGAGGCTACATCTAAATTAATCCAGGTACATTTGAAAAAAGGTGTTTTTATTTCAAAATGCTCCTCATCCACATGAACATTTTCATGCATTTTCCAAAAGTATCTCGTCAACACTGAAATGTTGTAAAACTCTAAAAACATCTTATTGTACATGCTTAAAATATAATAAAATCTCACTGAGATGACACAGAGACCAGACGTGATAATATTCTTGCGCTACTCTTCTGGCAAGATCATTTGTGACCCTGGACCACAAAACCAGTCTTAAGTCGCTGGGGTATATTTTCAGCAATAGCCAAAAATACATTGTATGAGTCAAAATTATTGATTTTTCTTTTATGTCAAAAATCATTAGGATATTAAGTAAAGATCATATTCCATGAAGATTTTTTGTAAATTTCCTACTGTAATTATATCAAAACTTAATTTTTGATTAGTAATATGCATTGCTAAGAACTTCATTTGGACAACTTTAAAGGCAATTTTCTCAGTATTTAGATTTTTTTGCACCCTCAGATTCCAGATTTTCAAATAGATGTATCTCGACCAAATCAATGGAAAGCTTATTCAGCTTTCAGAGGATTTATAAATCTCAATTTTGAAAAATTGACACTTATGACTGGTTTTATGGTCCAGGGTCGCATTTTATTATCCAAATATCTCACCATTCAGTGATGAGTCTTCATGTTTTGCCGCAGGACAAGAAGTACGAGTGAATTTCCTGTAATCTTTGGATGAATATAATAGATCACAGTTTGTATCTTAGAAGGCAGCAAAATCAAGCAGCCTAGCTATTGGAACAGCTGTGGCATCAGAATGCTGCCTACACATAAACTGATGTGATTCTATAAACAATTTTCTTTTTTTTAATTTATTGATTTCATTTAACATTGTTTTCTATTGAGTGTTTGGCTTTCCCCATGGGAGCACAAGCTCAGGAACACTTTCAAGTTTAGAGTGAATGCCGAAAAAAGTGTTCTGTAAAGTCAATGAAAGTGTGGGGGTCTAGAGAAGAAGGAATTACCGTGTTTATATAGTGTTATTGGAAGTGGAATTGAATCCCATACTAATCTCAACTAATCAAGAGAGATATACCATAAATTTGAAAGCTCATTAAGATCACCGGTATGCATGCATATACATCTCCAGCACTTGGGCATTTGTGAACGAGTTAATTTCGGTGTTAATTGGATTATATGAAACTCTCATTAAAATCCCACCCATGTAATAGAAAGATGATTCCAGTTGGCGTTGAACGTTTCTGCCATCTAATTTTAGTGCATTTAGCACTCAGAAAAAAGGTGCATTAGTGCCGCATCTTAATTAGACATGTGAGTGTTTCACCGCCTCAGTGGCTCATTAGCATTACATAGGGACCTTGTGAAAACAGCCGAGACAGGCGTTTCTGCTTTATATGAAGGTGTTTGACACATTCAGATCTGTTCTCAGAGGACTTGCGTTTGAAAAAATAGTTCAGCTGAAATTCATTTACTCTTCCTCATGTCGTTCCAAAACCCTGTAGGGCTTTTTTTCTTCTGTAGAACACACAAGGAGATGATTGACAGGATTTTCATGCTGCTACAGATATACATTTCCTAAAATGACAGTTATATGTGTAATTCAGGGGTTCTCAAAAGAATGCATGGGAAAGTTACTAGCTCCAATGGTGCATTCAAGTCATGTCAGAAAGATCGTATTTATGAGTTTAATGCATATTAATGCCACCACAAAGTCATTGTTGTGGGTGTGTCAGTAAGAAAACATGTCAGATGCAGTGTCTGTATTGACAGAATTTTTTTTTAAATGAATAAAATTATTATTTTTTTAAATGTTCAAAAGAACTAGCAAAGTTGCATGAACAAATAGTATACAATTATGATTGAACAAGCAAAAACACACCTAATAAAGTTAAATGATGCTGCTGATTTTTTTTTTTTTTTTTGTAGAAAAGATGCATCACCATCTTGCTCCAACCAAAGTGACTTGAACGCACCTGATGTCATAATTACAACTTCTCAACTCATAAAAATGAACTTTTTCATGTGCACCCCAAATTTAAATGGGAGAGGACAAGATTTTGGGTGAATATTACCTCATTTACTGCCTGCTTTTCAAATAAGCACTTTTATGTGCTTTTGGGAGGGTGGCAGGTACATTCACCATCTTCTCTGACGAAAAAGTCATAGGGGTTTAGTATTTCTTGGAGGCTGAAAGAGCCATTTTTGCATATTTAAAATGTGTTTTTCTGTATTTTTTGCAACACAGAAATGATACAGAAAATAACGTAGACAAGTAGTTCATGTTTATACAGAAAATGACAATAAAAGTTTAATACAGAAAATAGCAGAATAATATAGACAGAAAGCCCTTGATGATACAGAAAATTAAATAATGTAGCAAAAAGTTAATTCAGTTTTTGTTATTTGTCAAAAAAAAATTAACATAGTAAACATAGTTTATAGATATACATTTTTTCACAACAGTTTTCATAAAAACCTAACTGCTGATATTGTAGGTTTCTGCTAAATCATGTTAACTAAACTTATAAATTAATTAAAATTATATTTGTTTGTTTTTTTCTTTGTTCAACATGATTGAGTTATGATCTCAAATAAATTCAACAGATTTTTTAATGTCCTTGTTCAATACCGATTGAGTTACCATAACAAACTTTATTTTAAGGTCCCATTCTCACTATAAACTACGATTTTTGCCTCATTAAACTCCTCATTTTCTGCTTATTAATCATTAGTAAGGTAGTTGTTAAGTTTAGGTATGGTGTATGATTAAGGGATCTAAAATATGGTCATGCAGAATAAGGCATTAATATGTGCTTTATAAGTACTAATAAACAGCCAATATGCTAGTAATATACATGCTAGTTAATAGTAAGAATTGGACCTTAAGGTAAAGTGTTACTGAATAGTGTGAGGAACACCAGCAAGTTCATGTGACTCAAAACATAAAATAGAAGACTGGCAAGTGCTCCTGGCAAATTATTATTCTCCACACATTTATATCTTCCTACTGCCTGAAGTGTCCTTGCAAAGGAAGAACATAGCATATATGAAGTATTAATGTTTGAGGAAGCTCTGGAGGCGTTTGCATAAAAAAGTGTGGGTTATAAAACATAGTCATTTTGTAGCCATTACAAATCACATTCTACCTGCTGCAACAAGAAGCCGTATAGCATAACTCTACCTAAACATCTCTCATTACAGCCACACCACAAGCCTAATGGCAACTTAGCACACTAAATTCACCCCGAGATAGAGAACGTGGGTGGAAAATACAGATGGGGAGTAGATTAATAAAAAAATTGAAGGTGGCACAAGGCTATTTACTATGCGAGCTACAGGTAATGAGATATATGACAGGAAAGCAGCGGCTGATGATCTGATTTGGAGTGTATGATGGAGAGACGGAGGAAAACAGAGACTGAGGGTGGTTACGGCATGGGGAATTGATCAACTCTCAGTAATAAATGTCAGAACTCCAAAAACTACATTTTTAAAAGGATTCTGTGATACATGAGTTTCAAAAAATATTTAAACGAAGAGTTCATTTAAAAATGTAAGATTTCTAAAATATTTACTCACCCTTAGGCCATCCAAGAGTTTATTTCTTAATCGGAACAGATTTGGAGAAATGTAGCATAACATCACTTGCTCACCAGTGGATCCTCTGCAGTGAATGGGTGCCGTCAGAATGAGAGTCCAAACAGCTGATAAAAACATCACAATAATCCACAAGTAATCCACACCACTCTGCAAGTGATGCAATGGTGAATTTCTCCAAAGAAACAAACTCATCTACATCATTTTCAGCAAATTTACATTTTTGGGTGAACTATTCCTTTAATTTGTTACTAAACCAATCACAATAATCCACAAGTAATCCACACCACTCCAGTCCATCAATTAACATCTTGTGAAGCCAAGAGCTGCGTGTTTGCAATACACAAATCCATCTTTAAGACATTTAAGACATGTTTGAGACATTTAAGACATTTTAACTTCAAACTGCTGCTTTTAGCTAAAATACGAGTTCTCTATCCATAATATTGCTTTCTCCAGTGAAAAAGTCGTCTCATCTGAATTAGGAGAGAAATATGTACAAACCAAGCACTGTTTACAAGCAAAACCAGTTCAAAACAGTTCTAAACAAATGTGGGTAGATTTTGATGTGAGAAGACAACAGGAGATGGACTTTTTCACTAGAGGAAACATTATTATGGATTACTGACTCGTATTTTGGCCAGAAGTGACGGTTTAAAGTTAAAGAAGGTTAAAGTCCTTGATGATAGCTTGTTTCTTACAAACATTCAGCTTTTCACTTCGCTGGACATTAATTGATGGATTAGAGTCATTTGGATTATTTGTGGATTATTGTGATGTTTTTATCAGCTGTTTGGACTCTCATTCTGACGGCACCCATTCACTGCAGAGGATCCACTGGTGAGCAAGTGATATAATGCTACATTTCTCCAAATCTGTTCTGATGAACAAACAAACACATCTACATCTAGATGTGTTGGCCTGAGAGTTAATATATTTTCACCAAGTTTCCATTTTTGGGTGAACTATTTCTTTAAGAAGCACAGAGCTTTTTTTTTTTTTTTTTTTTCGGTTCAGAGGTCCATTATAAAAATATTATTTTTCCACAAAGCTGTCTCAATTTTCATTTTTTTTTTTTTTTTCAAAACCTTTAACACTAATGGCTAAAATTCAGATGTGCTGTTTTTACAGACTTCTCAGATATTGTTGCTACATTTACCAGCTCCTATGTGTAATCATCAATTAGCTCAAACTTGTGAACTCAAAATAACAGCCTTCAGTCTGGGCCATCTAAATGTTTGTCTATTACTGCTGGCTGTGATTAAGAAGGAAAGTGTTGCTCAGCGTCTCCCATAGCTGTGGTCCAGCTTGTTAAAAAGTGGAGCTTCTGTTTCATTAATAGTGTGTTTTGGCCTTCAAAGCGAGTTCATCCCTGATTTCCTGGAGGAATATGTATTAGAGCAGGATTACATGATCAGAGCCCCTCAATTTCCAGGACTGGGAGTCATTGGGAGACCTGGTTTGTTTACTCTTTTAATGATTTGTTTCTTTCTTTTAATTCCAGGAGCTGACATAAAAATGGCAATAAGGCTATAGTTAGGGACACTATATGTTGCTAATGGCACTTCGACTACAAAGGCTCTCTGAAGGAACACATATTCACTATTAACTAGTTGCTTATTAGCCTGCATATAACTAGCATATTGGCTGTTTATTAGTACTTATAAAACGCATACTAATGCCTTATTCTGCATGACCATATTCTAGATCCCTTAACCTAACACCATACATAAACTTAACTACTACAACAACTACCTTATCAATAAGCAGCAACTTAGGAGTTTACTGAGGGAAAACTCTTAGTTGATAGCGAATATGTGTTTCCTAATCTAAAGTGTTACCAAATTTTTCATGTTTCAACTTGTTTACCCTTTGATATGCTGGTATCTAATGCCATTACACATATACCCTATAAAACATACTGTATCATTTGATACACAAATTTCTGAATTATCAACATGATCAAAACTGAATAACCTGTTGTAGACAATCGTTGCAACCTATTACATGTCTCTGTTAGTAATATTTAAAGATGAACACTTACTGGACTAAAAGCACTTAACTCATACATTAGCTTTACAAAAATGATGTTAAAATGTGAGTATCAAATATGATTCATCAGGGTTTTGAAGAATATTTATTTGTTCATCTCACAATCGAAATTGCACTGCATTGCATTATGTTTTGCCCACAATAAAAACTACAAAGCTTTGATCATAAAACTAAGCATTTAGATATAAACTACAGCTTTCTAAACTTTATTAAAGCATATTATTGGGAGATATAGAGTGATAACTGATATTTCTTACGTTTCAAACTATCAGTAATTTATCACTTTTTGGCCATATAAATATCAGCATCTGCAACAAATTGCTTATTTTTGCTCAGTTTGTGGTTTTTCCTCCTCAAGCTCCACTTTATCCATATTGTCATACTACATGAACTATAAAAGCCTGATGTATCAAATATAATTTGCCAAAAAAAGCGCCAACACACATAATAAATATTTATTTATTTTTCTTGTAGGCATTTTTTCTCTCTCTATAGGTTCAGAAAACATTCCATTAAAAATTGAAAAAATCTCCATTTTAGAATGACATGAGGGTGAATAAATGATGGCAATTTTCATTTTGGGTGAACTATCTATTTAAGTATTTGCACAAGATTTGCAACATTAATTTCACACTGAACATGTGTTTACTTGTACACTCCTGAATTACCTGTTGAACTTTTACCCCTCAAATCTGTGTGAAGCTGTCAGAGGGAATAACACATGCTGTTGGCATGATCCTTTTTGAATGGACTCTTCTGACAGCGGCTCTCCTGCTGCTTCATGATCACCCAACACTATCCTCATTTTTCCTGCTCACTGGCTGATAAATTCAGCTGCACTGTCTTCCTTTTTTAAGGGACCCATCTCAAATGTGCGGCATACAATATCTTTCCCCTTCTCACAGGCCTAAATCTGTTTGGATTACAGCCTCTGATCACTTAAGGAGATTGTGCATGTGTTCATTTGCAAAGGAGTGGAAGAAACTCTTCTAAGAGTCTCACAAACATGAATTTTGCGAAAACAAATGTCAGATTTAGTCTTGTCATTACCTCATCATTTGTTTGTCTGCATGTTGTTCCAAACCGAAATGACTTTTTTATTCCATTGGAACACAAAACAAAACGTCCAACCTGTTTAAAAGAAGTAGAAAAAGAGTAGCTGGAAAAGATACACAGTACACAGAGACACAGAGTACACAGCTTGTACACAGAGAAAAGAAAGTCATTCATGTTTGGAATGACGTGAGGGTGAGTAAACGATGACACAATTTTAATTTCTGGGTGCACTAAGCCTTTAAGCTGACAGTTTGGAACTGTTAGTTTAAATTAGTTATGTTAGCTTCACTGTTAAAAAATGCTGTGCTATGAATCCTCTGAGGTTCCTGAAGCACACAGAGACCAAGAGACGGCAGAGAATATTGAGAGCACTGTGTCAGAGCTGTCAGTACAGCGGGATGATCCATCCTCTGTTTTGCTGACGTGGAATTTCAATGCGGTTTGCCCTGCTAGCCAAACTAACACATAATCCCTCAGGCCATAGAGACGCTGCATGCGGTTTAGCCTGCCAATCACACACTCCTGTGCTTGTTGTACTGTCACACACCTGTATGGCTACATTTGGCATCAAAACATTATGTCATGCCTTAAAGCTCAAGTGTCAGGAGGTTCACCAAACGGAATTGCAAAAATGACTACAGTATCAGATATTTACTCTCTCTGTCATTGTTTGGCATTACCTAGTGTATGTATTTTTACGTAAAGTGTGGTTCTACCACACATATATTTATGTATAGACAATAAAATTTGCAATTTTGATGTATTGACAACATTTAAAATGTAAATTATTTAATTAACAACTTTTGTAAATGTTTATGAATCTTTATTTAGGAACACTGGTATCATGGAATTAATCAGTTGATACTCTTGTATTTATGAACATTGACATTGTTTTCAATTGCATTTGTTTAATGCAGTTGACTCATTAACTTAATTGAAATTAGTACATTTCATTCTGTTCTGACTTCTGGATCTTTATTTTGTTTGCCGAAGGACACAAAAGTAGTTTTCTCAAAATGCTGTTACTCAGAAACTGGCCACAAAATGCACCAAAAGTGTAATATAAAATGGTAAAAAAAAAAAGATGCTTTAAAAAAGTTTTAAATAAATTATGGTGATTACACATCTGTATGTTACATTTTATTTTACTGTATGTATATGTGTGTGTGTGTGTGTATATATATACAAATACAGTGCTGCTTGAAAGTTTGTGAACCCTTTACAATTTTCTATATTTCTGCATAAATATGACCCAAAACATCATCAGATTTTCGCACAAGTCCTGAAAGTAGACAAAGAGAACCCAATCAAACAAATGAGACAAAAAAAAAAATTCTTTGTCATTTATTTATTGAGAAAAATGATCCATTGTTACATATCTGTGCATTGCAAAAGTATGTGAATCTCTAGGATTAGCTGGTAATTTGAAGGTGAAATTAGAGTCCATCTGTTCAGAGGTGTTTTCAAACAGTGGGATGACTATCAGGTGTCATTGCCTGCCCTGTTTAATTTAAAGAACAGGGATCTATCAAAGTTTGATCATGTTTGTGGAAGTGAATCATGGCACGAACAAAGGAGATCTCTGAGGACCTCAGAAAAAGAGTTGCTGTTGCTCATCAGGCTGGAAAAGGTCACAAAACCATCTCTAAAGGGTTTGGACTCCACAAATCCACAGTCAGACAGATTGTGTACAAATGGAGGAAATTCAAGACCACTGTTACCCTCCCCAAGAGTGGTCCACCAACAAAGATCACTCCAAAAGCAAGACGTCTAATAGTCCGCGAGGTTGCAAAGGAACCCAGGGTAACTTCTAAGCAACTAAAGGCCTTTCTCACATTGGCTAATGTTAATGTTCATGAGTTCATCATCAGGAGAACACTGAAAAACCAAGGTATGCATGACAAAGCCACTGCTCTCCAAAAAGAATTGCTGCCCATCTGCAGTTTGCTAAAGATCATGTGGACAAGCCAGAGGGCTATTGGAGAAATTATTTGTGGACAGATTAGACCAAAATACAACTTTTTGTTTTAAATGAGAAGCGTTATATTTGGAAAAAAAAGAAACAACACTGCATTCCAGCATAAGAAACCTATCTCATCTGTGAAACATGGTGGTGGTAGTATCATGGTTTGGGCCAGGATGACTTGCCATCATTGATGGAACGATGAATTCTGAATTATACCAGCAAATTCTAAAGGAAAATATCAGGACATCTGTCCCAGAACTGAGTCTCAAGAGAAAGTGGGCTATGCAGCAAGACAACAACCCCAAGCATACAAGTCGTTTTACCAAAGAATGGTTAAAGAAGAACAAAGTTAATGTTTTGGAATGACCGAGTTAAAGTCTGGACCTTCAGTCCAATTGAAATGTTGTGGAAGGAGCTGAAGCAAGCAGTTCAAAGGAGGAAACCCACCAACATCACAGAGCTGAAGTGTTTTGTACTGAGGAATGGGCTGAAAGTCCTACAAGATGTTGTGGAGGACTGATCAGCAGTTGAAAGAAACTTTACCTGCAGTTATTGCTGAAAAATGGGGTCACACCAGATACTGAAAGCAAAGATTCACATACTTTTGCAACGTACAAATATGTAACAATGGATCATTTTTCTTATTTTTGAAAATATTTTTGTCTCATTTGTTTTATTGGGTTCGCTTTGTCTACTTTCAGGACTTGTGCAAAAATCTGATGATGCTTTGGGTCATATTTATGCAGAAATAGAAAATTGTAAAGGGTTCACAAACTTTCAAGCAGCACTGTATATATATATGTGTGTGTGTGTGTATATATATATATATATATATATATACACACACATATACTGAGGGGTGATTAGTGGTTAAAAATATCTATTTAACAGTATATTGTTTGTCATTTTAGAGGTATAGGGTTAAAGCATAAAAAAATGGTTAAAAAAAACATAACATATAAAAGATTTGTAATTAACTGATGGACTGGAGTGGTGTGGATAACTTATGTATTATTATGATGGCCTGAGGGTGAGTACATTTTCAGCAAATTTTCATTTTGGGTGAATTATTCCTTTAACTACATATTGTCTTTTCCAGTGATAGTTGTTTTTCCAAAATTCTTGTTTGGTTTTTTGTTGTCTGAAATGATGGACAGATAATCAGCTCCACAGTACCCAGACGTTGTGTGAAGTTTCCTCTGCTCAGGGATGCGATGTGGTGGCTGTAATAAGTGGCAGGGTGGCTGACATATGGGAAGGAGGGATGAAGCAGACCCGAGAGGGTTGTGAGCTGAGGTGAAAGTGACTCATCTCAGGCTTTGAGAATTTTTAAACATGAGCCGAGAGACGGCATCTTATCTCACTGATGAATATGTGCCAGATGGCAAACTGGGAGGCGATGGCAACAGACTGAGACAGTCATCACACCTGAAGGGCAGCAGCAAACACACTGGAATCGTTCACGATATCAGAGCTCATTTCTAAAGCTTTGAGGGGCCCCCAAAGACCAGATAAATTAGGACATTAGTATTTTTGTCTTATGACCATAGGATGTCTTCCCAGAGCAATAATATCTCACTGAATCATGCTCACAAACTCACCTGCAGCTTTAACCTTTCGAACACATTAAACCATAACTGCACCAATGAATTGAATCTCATAGGGGAGATTGAGGTGAAATGAGACAGTTTTCACAGGCTGTCCTTTAGGCAAGGAGAAATGAAATACAGGCAGGGTTATTATCATTAAGTAAACTAATAAAAAAACATTTACATTACATAAAATACGCATTAACTGAAATTAAATATAAAAAATAAACTTAATATATTTAAGCTAGTTGCCAAGTCAACATTTCTCATTTTGATTTATTTTAAGCTGAAGTACTTAAATAACTAAAATTAATAAAAAATTACAAAAGCATGCAACAAAAGTACTAAAACTTTAACTACAATTAAAATGAAAACTATATAAAAATAAAATCAAAAGTAGTAAGTTAACACAATTTACCTCATGGTAAGTTGAGCCATGACAAATTGAACAATTTACGTTTAAAATATGCACATGAACATAATTACAAATAAACTAGCTTTTTAATAATACTTAATCTCAGGAAATTATAATTCATGAATAAATCGAACACTGTAAAAATATTTTTTTAAGTAGTAAATAAAACAAAGGTTATTGGAATATGTTATTGCCATTTCTTTAAGTATTTCTGATATTTACTAGCAGTATATTATATTATATTATATTATATTATATTTTTATTAAGAAGATACATTCATGTGTCATATAATTTAAAAAATGACAATTTTACTAATTAGAAACTAAAATCTGAATTTAGAGAATTATTGTGTGTGAGACATTATTGGTCATTTTATATTTTTAACAATACTACTACTACTAATTTATCACTGGCAAGTGAAATACAACAATTTAATATTGGCTAAAGATAGACATTATTTAGTTTAGATTCAAAATCACATATGCAAACCATTTACTTTCATTTTAGTAGTTTGAAATGTTAATAATAATAATGCATTGAGGTAAATCTTCAATGAGGCAACCAAACCAGCCCAGGACAAACTATAAAGCACAATTTATATTTGCACTACATTGGCTACTATTTGTGGGGGTTCACGCTCCCATCCTGGACCCCTCTGTGGTCCTGTACGGGCTGAGCTCCAAGAAGGGTTGCGTGAAGCTAATGAAGTCCAAGCCCAGGTTCTCCCTCTCCATCCGTCCCAGAGAAAGTCTAATCCCGTTAGCTGTGCTTTCTCATGGATAATCCCTCCACTTCCCACCTGGCCGTCCTTCAGCCTCAGCCTCTCTCTGGGATGACCGTTTTCTGCTGAACACTACAGGTAAATACTGCATCTGCCAACATCTAACAAGCAAGACTCTGAAATATTCATGTTAATGTCCATGTAATAGGCACACATTTTTATTTTGGTATGTATGGGATTTTGTTTACTGTTTTATGTTTGTTTTTTATATACATATATATATGTATATATATATATATATATATACCAGAATTGGGGTTAAATGAATTTCCATGCCATAAATATACAGAAATTGAACTCAGTTTTTAGAGAATACTTGAGTTGAAGTGGGTCACAGCTCATTTCCTCACCCATCCTCAAATGTCAACCCGTATGAACCTCCTGACAGCTGGTTTGACTAGCAGTAAATCACCAGTCCATGAATCTCCTCTATGGCTCAGTGTTTTCACCCATCTGCTCTGAGACTCTTCTGCATCCTGCATTCCACTCATAATCATGCAACTGTTCTTCTCAGTTTGGCTCGGTGTAATTTGTGAAGTTATGTTTCTATTGGTTGTACTGCACATGGACTGCTGCTAAAACAGAATCTGATCACTGGACCAAAACAGGGTTGGAGGGCTTTTAAGTGAATCATGCAGCTGTGGGAGTGTATAGTCTTGCATCACATGTCTGATGATGTACAGCACAGTGTCTGACCTGAAATGGAGAGTTTAGAGTGAGCAAATCGAGTTAACAGAGCCCACCAGTAAGACCACCGCAAAACAAAGTGCTCTCCAGGCATCCATCTTTCTCTGCTCAGGTGTACAAGCTGGTGTTCAAGCCAGGAGAGATTAGGGTCAGATGCATTTATCAGTGATTAACAGTGACAGAAGCCCACACAAACAGCCATGATCCCATTGGAGCAAAACCCCTGTGACCAACAGCGAGAAACAGTTAGATTTATTACAAATGTCATGTCAATTGGTTTCAAACTATGGCAGGTGCTGTAAGCAATTTCAGCTTATTTGTGTTAACTTTAATCATACACCTTCTTTCTAAAGCTTCAGGCCTCAAAGACATATCAGTGTACTCGAATGTGCAAAATGATTGACAGTCTGTTTAATACATTCAAACGCCTTTCAGAAGATAATAATTTTGCAAGCAGCATGCAATGATAGCTGGCTCACTTCTTCTTGAAGTATGGAATTTGCTTTCAATTAGCTATATCTAAACTATAGCTTTACAGTCTGGCAGAAACGTGATTATGAAATGTAAATTGGTGAGAGTGAGAGATGCTTAATAGATTAATTAAACTCATTCCATAACTGTACACAGTTACTGAACCGAACTGAATCAACAATGCACTGATTTCAACTGAATACTGTTTACTATTGTCTTTTAAGAGCTGCTTTACAGTAGAACCGAGTTTTGTTTGCATCCCTGCTATTTTCTTGTTTATCACTGCTGTTTGAAACAATCTGTATTGTATAAAGCGTTATAAGGTGCGTATCCAACCTAGAACTGGTAAACCTACACTAAAATGCAAGTTACAGATGGTTAAAAGGCCACATAATAGAGAGATCGAATCGGTGAATCATTTTAACATGAACCACCCGAACGCACCGAACCACTAGATTGATTTGTACTAGAGGGCCGTTTAGCACGAACCGATTCACTAGAATGAATCGTACTCGTTTTTAACGTAACTTACTGGTATTTCTTGACATGTTATTTTAATGTATTGTCGCAATTTTACCGTTTACTGCACTTTGTTATTCCTCTAGTTATTTACCTACATGACATGGGCTAATGAATCGTATCGCACATTTACAGATACTAGGCCTACTTCCACGTTGCTGAGGGGGATATAGGGCTGTTTGGGAAGATCCGATTCGCTTTAATGAATCAGACTTTTTTTAGCTATGTATGGCAGGGATGACTGTTTACGTGAACGTTTTTGATTATTACCTGAGTTCAGGCTTTAAAACAGTAATGTGGGAAAGAAGCTCAAACTGGAAAAGCAACACTGTTTTGAAAACATCTGTTCTACTTGAAACTACTCTCACGCTGCTTAAAAATGTATAGGTAGTGAAGTCGCTGCTTTTTGGTCTTTAGACATCTTTATTTGACATTGACTCTTGCTGTGTTGATGTGTATTTCTGGCAGCATGTTTAGCTGGGTGATAAAGGTTGTTCCCCAGCCTCCAGCATCTCCTGGGAAGCTGGCAGAGGAGGACCAGACCAATGCTTCCACTGCAGCACCAGCTACTGTGAGTTTGTGTACATGTACATTGAGTCACCTCTCACAGTTTAAGCATGTCTTCACTGTCTCTGTACTGCTCTTTAGGATGTGACGAAAAAAGAGGAAGTAAAACAAGGTAATTATGCACTCTATCAAATTTGACAACAGTTTTGGTCAATGACCAACACGGAATCACAGAAAAAAAAATACAGACCTCAGAATATTGTTCGTTCATTTTTCATGATGTTATTTTACAGAACCTTCCAAGCCAACGGAGGAGGTCTCAGAGGAAAACAGGTGATGTTATGTTTGTATTTGTGTGTGTGTGTGTGTGTGTGTGTGTGTGTGTGTGTGTGTGTGTGTGTGTGTGTGTGTGTGTGTGTGTGTGTGTGTGTGACATATGTGCGTTCTGTGTCTCTAGACGCTGTAATCCTGCCAGACCTAATTACTGCTCTCTCTCTCTCTCTCTCTCACTCTCTCTCTCTCTCTCTCTCTCTCTCTCTCAAAAGTGGGGTTTTGAGTTGGCTCTCTCATGGGTTCAGCACTGCTCTACCTCAGCCAGTAAACTCCTCTAAACTGGCCAACAGTGAAGTTAAGGTATTTTCATGACTTCTGTCTTGTACACTCACATAATAAATCTGAAAATCTAAATAATAATGTTTGTGAGCTAAAAAATCAAAAGTTGATTAGACTGTTATGCATAAAGAAAGACTTACTGAAAGGATGAGTTTTTAAATGTAATTAAAAATTAATTAGTCTGACAATCTTATAATCTTTATCATTTCCAACTATTTCTATAGTTATGTTATTTCTTAGTTCAATTAGACATTAATATGAGCTATATTTTTGTTGGCAAAAAAAAACAAAAAAACAATGTGAGTTTTAAAATGAATGAACAACCTCAATTAAGGTGACAGTATCTAGCTTAAACAGATAAATCAATGTTTCTTACATAACCGAGTTGAAAATGGCACATGGCACAGGGACACAAAATGGTGAATCATATTTTAATCTCTTCACTTGAAAACCTAAATAACTGAGTGCAGAACTTTTAGCTTACAGTTCTTGAGTAGTTATACTTCATTACTAAACTTGAGACAATTTTTTTGAGATTTTGTGCTGTATTTAATTACTGTTGAAACAGAATACTTGCACTATTACTCATTTTTAGATCGCCAGTGTGCGAAGTACATATTTTACAGGTCATTGTGTCTTAGATTGTTGCTGTTTTTGTCCATTTTAATGAGGATAGAAGTTCAAATCTTTTGGTGTTTACTATGACACAAATATGATCATTTGTCATTATGAGCAGACACCTGAGATAAAGCAATACATACTAATTTTAGACTTTTCTGAAGTTGGATGAATTTAACTGAAGCGTGAACACAGTCAAAGTGTCAAAAACAGCTATGTTTAACATTCAGGTGGCAAGTTTCAAGGCAGATGTTTCAGTTTAACATCTGTTGCATTACAACATACATTTAAAAATGAGAAAAACAGGTTCCTTTAAGTATTTGTAAAACAATTTTAAAGTTACTTTGATGAGAAATTGTCTTTCATTTCTTTATTTAATCAGTATATTTTTGAACCCAAGAAAATAATGTACCTTTTAAATACTTTCATTATCTTTTTCTCTTTTTTCTTTTTAATTTAAAAATAGAACCCATTTATATTTTTTTAAATTATTATTATTATTTGTGAACTAATTTCAAGCAATTTAACCATGCTTTTTGATTTAAGAAAGCCTGTTATTGTACATGTATAGAGCATATGAGTATGTTTTATTCTTGAACATTTTTTCTTTTTGTTTACCATGGATTGAACAGCATGAAGGAAATGCAGTGAGCAGCAGGTATAGTTTCAATCATACGGATTCATTTTTTTTTTTTTAAATGTGTATGCTGATTGCCACATCTTCATGTAGTTACGTGAGAATACTTGTGTATTTCACATCTGTATCTGTGTGTGTGCCTGTTAAATGAATGTTTTGATGAGTATCGCACATTTTTCCATCACTGTATCATGGATGGCAGTAACACATCGGACCAGTGAGTAGCTTATAGCAGATATTAGGTCATGCACAAACATGCAAAGCTTTGCTGCAGACCAGCATGGAGAGTCTTTGCATGCTACACACGCAAAAGACTTTATTGCACTGAGCTGTATTTCCATATTAACAGCTCAAGGCAAAAGACCCTCATGCTGAACAGACATAAACTTAAGCATTGTAATATGCAGACTGGCTTCCCTAGAGCATAAAATGTTTTATATATATATATATATATATATATGCACACATACATACATACACAGTATATATTTTCCATCTACAAGAACACTACTAGAATGAAACATTTTTTTATTAGCATCGGCTACTGCTTCACTGGCACCATGTTTGTTTTTACTGTCCCCTGCTGCCATCTAGAGTTGACTTATAGCAAAGCAGCTTATTTACATGCATTCACATCCTCACTTTTGCTCAGAGCAGCTGATGGACTTTACTGTATCTCCTCTTCCATCAGGGCTGGAATGATAGGCTGGATTGTGCAGGGACTGGAAAAAGTGGTTCCACAGCCAGATGAGAAATACAAGGGTCACACTGAGCCGGAGGAGGTCACTGAGGTATAGACACACACCATACACATTCACTAATCCCATAAAACACTGAGGCTTTGTGCAGTCTGATTACTTATTTGGTTATTTACCAAGTCAATTTTTATAATATTTCCTCCTACAAGTTTACCGGATTTGCTGGAGTTTAATACATAAGCTTATTAGTTACGCATGTTAGAATTAGTGAAGCATATTAATGACTAAATTTTTATGCTGTTCATGAATATTTGTGATTATGAAGAGTGATCATTCATGTGTTTAATACTCCAATCATTTCAAATAAATTTAAATTCAAAATTTTGAATAACATGGATTATGAAAACAGACCTTTTCCAAGGTGTGTCCTGGAGCCTCACAATGTACAGTAAAATAAATATACTTTAATGAGAAAATTATTTCTTGATTTAACCTATTTCAGAAAAGATGTACTTTTTAAATACTTCAGTAAAATTAAATTACAATACTTTTAATGCAATACAATTTTGAAACTCTCTCTCTCTATATATATACAGTGCCTTGCAGAAGTATTCATTTTTTTGCGTTTTGTTATGTTGCAGCCTTACATTAAACCGCTTTAAATTACTTTTTTTTCCACATCAATCTACACTCCACACACCATAATGACAAAGCAAATAACAGGTTTTTAACATCTTTGCAAATTTATTATACATAAAAAAAATAAATGATTCCATTGCATAAGTATTCAAACCCTTATCTGGGACAGTTTAAATTTAGCTCAGGAGCATTCATATTGCTTGTAGATGTTACTACACTTTGAGTGAAGTTAACCTGTCAATTTCAATTGAATGGGTATGATTTGGAACGGCACACACATCTTAATAAAAGGTCTAACAGCTGAAAATGCATATCAGAGCAAATACCCTGAGGTCAAAAGAACTGTCTGTAGAGCTCAGAAACAGGTTTGTGTCAAGCCACACATCTGGGGAAGAGTTCAGAAAAAATTCTGCTGCACTGAAGGTTCACAGAATCATGTAGCCTTCATTATCCATAATGGAAGACGTTTGAAACAACCAGGACTCTTCCTAGAGCTGGCCTCCTGGCCAAACTGAGCAACTGATGGAGAAGGGCCTTGTCTAGACTGGTGACCAAGAAGCTGATGGTCACTCTAGTTGAGCTCCATGATCATATGTGCAGATGGGAGAAACTTACAGAAGGACAAACAGTACTGCAACACTCCACCAATCTGGGCTTTATGTCAGTGTGGCCAGACTCAATCTTCTCCTCAGTGAAGACACACAAAAACCCACTTGGAATTTGCAAAAATGCACCTAAAAGACCCTCAGACTCTGAGAAACTAGATTCTCTGGTCTGATGAACCTCAATTCTAAGCATCATGTTTGAAGAAAACCAGCTCTGCTCATCACCTGCAGAATACCATCCAAAAAATAAAGTGTGCTGGTAGCAGCCTCATGCTGTGGGGCTGTTTTTCAGCGGCAGGGGCTGAGGGACTCATCAGAGTAGAAGACAAGCTCAATGAACCAAAATATAGAGATAGACTTAATAAAAACCCAGTCCAGAGCATTCAGAACCTCAGACTGGGCAGAAGGTCCACCTTCCAACAGGACAATGACCCTAAGCACACAGCAAGAGTGGCTTATAGACAACTCTGTGAATGTCCTTAAGGTGCCCCAGCAACAGCCTGGCCTTGAACCCAATCAAATATTTCTGGAGAAACCTGAAAATGTGCATCTGCCCCCATCCAACCCGACAGAGCTTGAGAGGTGAAGAGGTGAGGTGAAGAATGGCAGATAATTGCCAAATGCTGATGTGCAAAGCTTGTCACATCAAACAAAAAAGACTTGAGGCTTATAAAGGTGCTTCAGCTAAGTACTGAGTTAAGGGTTTGAATACTTATGCAACATACTTATTTCAGATTTTTTATTTTTTATAAATTTACAAAGTTGTGACAGTTCTTTTTTTGCTTTGTCATTATAGTGTATGGAGTGTAGATTGTTGTGGAAAAAAGTAATTTAAAGCAGTTTAACATAAAGCTGCAACATAACAAAACGTGAAAAAAATGAAGGGGTTTGAATACTTCTGCAAGGCACTGTATGTATATATATATATATATATATATATATATATATATATATGAAAATTATGTGAATTATGAAAACAAGATTTACCTTTACCAAGAAAGTATTGTTATTAACAAAAAAGTAAAATTATTTTGTTATTAGATTAAAACTGAGAAATAATGACTCCAGACAAATGTTTTGTTAAACTTTTTATATTTATTTCATAAGCAAAGATGATTATTTTTTACTATTTATTTACTCTTTTAATGTTTTTACTGAGAAAGTTTCCATTTGTTATTAGATAAAAATTGAGAAAGAATGAATCTGTAAAGATTTTTTTAATATTTCATTTATTTACTTACTTGCTTTAGATTACATTCTAGAGTTAATTTTTAAAGTTAGAGTTTTTAGAGTTAACGGAGCATTTCAGGTCCACAGACACCAGTCTCAAAGGTGTCTTTAGATTTTCTAGGAGCTTCTGTGAGAGTTTTATTGCATTTCCATTTAGCCTGCTGTTCCAGTGGTTAAAGTGGATCCTCCAGTAAGTACAGTGTTTTTGGAGCAAGCTAGGATCATGCTCGCTGTTCCCTCCTCTGTCCCAAAAGTCAGCGTTAAAGGGGCCATATTCTACACTTTTCATCAGCACATCATTAGGGCAGGGCAAGTTGTTGAATAGGTGCTGAAATTTGAATCTGGCTGGTCCAATGTTAACATCAGTTCATCCAAATTACCCATTTTTGCAGTTCAGTTATAGTAAATGGTCTGTGAATTTTAATTGTCAATATTAGAAGATGTCTACATACTGTATACATTAAGACTGCACAATCATATGTCCCCTTTAAGTATGAGGTGATGTACAGGGACATTCATTCCAGTTATTTGGTCTACAAACTCCACCGCAAGAGTGGATCCTATCAAAATGCGAGCTCCTTCCTTTGATCCTCGCCTATGTCCTTCTGTCTGCTCACAGTAATCAGCCGATTTGAATACATGTAAACAAGAACCGTTTATAACAACCAGTCCAAACTGCTGAATATTAATGACTTAGTTCTACTTAATTCCTTACAGCTATGTTATCATCACAGTATATAGTATTACAACAAATTAACGTTGTAAACACAAGCTGTTTGCTGTAGATGAGATTTTCAGGACTGCTTTAGGCGGTTATAGGTTGAGTCTTCAAAACAAATCCCTCTTGTCAAGAAATACTCATAATTTGAGCTTCACTGCCTTTCAAATATCTTAAAGTTTCTTGCTATATTCTATAGCTATCCTGCTATAACTATGGTATGACCCTGCTGCATCAAATATATCAGATGCTTGCATGGCTAGCAGCTTAAAATGGGCATGCTTGCTTACATATGTGGTGCTTCTTCAACCGTAACCTTTCTCAAAACTAACGCTTTGTTAAATGAAGATCATATAAAACTTAATTTTTTTTTTTTTTTTTTGCTATTTTTCAAATGCTTATGTGTATTTTGTTGTTTTACTCATCCCAGCCCCAAACTTTCAATTTTAAAATGTTATAAATAAAAACAGAAAATTAAAAACCATGTGAAATAATGAGTGAAATACTTAGTGTGTGAAAATGTTTTCAATAATATTGGTTACAAATTACACACAAATTATGTCTGAACCTTGTAAGATAAATTATACACATTATGTGTTAAAATATCAATAAAAATATGATAAAATAACTAAATAAACAAACATCTAGCAAGAGCATTAAAGTGCATTTTAAAAGAGTTTATTTTTGACAGTTTGTAAGTTTACAGAGCCAAATGTGCCTGAAGTTGAAGAAACACTGATATATACTTAAAAGCCTTCTTGCAAACACTTTCATAATTGAATGGCACTTGAAATAATATAGACAGAGAAAAACTAAAATGCAGTCACCTGGCCCTTTAATTTTCACACCAATATTAAATCAAGAAGTAATGCAGTAAGAGTTCTTTCTGTTTCTCGTCTCTTTACAGGTGCAAGAGATCAAAGACGTTCGTGGTGAGTCCAGCCTCTTGTTTGGCTCTTCATATAGAACAATATAAACTTGCTTTAAGAATTTGCATTGCAAAGGGCCAATGAGAGAGGAAACAACACATGTCACATGATTCTCACTCTCACCAGATGCTGAGCCGCTGCCTCATATTCCTGTGGTGGAGGTTGTGTCTGATGAGGAGCCAGACGCTTCTAACGTGCCCTTCTCTCCCAGGTACAGTATATGTTAATCAGCTGTCAGAAGCTAATCTGAACTCTCACTCTGGCCAAACACCCTTAACCTATGTTTCTTTCTCTTTCAGGGTAATAGAATGGATTAAGCATGGCTTTGAGAAAGTAGTTCCTCACTCTCCTGTCCATCTTCGTCCTCCCGCTGGTACAGAAGCACCTGCCCAGAAGGCTGCTTCTGCTCCTGTGACTCCCTGCAAACAAGAGCCTGGTAACATTTTAAAAAAATCAAGAATGTTAGGCTTCCTTGGTGACAGAGTGGTCTGCATGTGACAATTTTCTTCTGTTTAGCACCTGCACCAACACCTGCTCCTGCACCTCCACCGGCGCCTGCACCTGCGCCAGCACCAGCACCTCCACCTGCACCTGCAGCCCCACCTGCACCTGCACCTGCACCTACATCTGCACCTGCACCTACATCTGCACCTGAAGGTCCTGAGCAACCTAAAGTAGCCGAGGATTCCAAAGGCACTAAGTAAGTGTCCATCTGCTTCCCTTATAATGTGTATGGCTATGTTAACCAACCAAAGTTTTGGGTTTTGTGTGTTTTGTTTTAGTTTTCCATTTGTATTGCTTTTAGTTTTGGTTTTGTTTGTTTGGTTTGGTTTTTCTGTTTTTGTTTGTTTGTTTGTTTAGTTTTTGTGTTTTGTTTGTTGTTCTGTGTTTGTTTAGTTTTTTGCTTGTTTGTTTTGTGTTTTCATTTTTGTTTTTGTTTATGTATTTTGGGCTTTATGTTTTTTGTTTTTGTTTTGCACTTGTATTGTTTTTGGTTTTTGTTTTGTGTTTGTTTTGTTTAATTGTTTGTTTTTATTTATTTATTTATTTATTTGTATTTGCTTTGTGTTTGTTTTTCATGTTTTTATTTTTGTTTTCATTTTTGTTTTTTGTTTTTGTTTTGTTTGTTAGTTTTGTTTTGTTAGTTTTTTTTGTTTTGTTTGTTTGTTTGTTTCCTTGTTTTTGTTTTTATTTAGCTTTTGTTTCATTTTGTTTGTTTTCTGTTGTTTTTTGTTCTGTTTTGTTTGTTTTGTGTACATAACATATCTGAAGCTTATTATTGTTTGGAAAAATGTAAAATGTTTTTACATATAAGTAAGTCTAATGACATGCATTATGTTTTATTTATTTTCAAGTATGGTTGACTGGATTGTACAGGGGCTCGGACGCATCATACCACAACCAGTACTGAAACCAAAAGAGGTAAGCACACTGTCCCTTTTAAAGTAGTGTAATGTGTGTAAAAAAAAAAAAAACTTCACTGCTAGTCGTCTAATTACCTTTTTCTCTGTGTTCATTTTGCAGGAGAGCTCTGATATTGTTCAAAATGGTAAATTTTTTTAACCCGTCTTTACACGCGTAGATATAATGACTGCAGACAGCTTTGCAAGACAGGGTGTTTTGTACCCCAAGATTATATAGTAGTAAACATTTGAAGTGAATCAAAACCTTTCATCAAAGTTGTCCTAAAACAAAAACAATACCCGTTCTTGTCTTAGGACAACTTTGATGAGCTTTCTTGATCCACTTCAAATGTTGACTATTATATATTTGAATATATCAAAGGCATTGCTATTCTCTCACTGCTCATTTGTAGGTGGAGATGTTAACTCAGCTCCTCTTCTCCTTCTGTTTCAGGGGAGAAGGTCGTTAAAGCCCCCTAAACATAAGGAGAAGACGACTGGGAGAGTCATTGCCTCCACACAGAGACAGCGAGAGACGTTCAGACAGACACACATACTAATATCCTCTTGTTCCATACAGCTACATCAGCTTTGAACATTTGTAGCAGTTCAAAGTACTTTTTCATTTTTGTTTTTTGTTTTTGTTTTGTTTGTTAGTTTTGTTTTGTTAGGTTTTTTTTGTTTTGTTTGTTTGTTTGTTTCCTTGTTTTTGTTTTTATTTAGCTTTTGTTTCATTTTGTTTGTTTTCTGTTGTTTTTTGTTCTGTTTTGTTTGTTTTGTGTACATAACATATCTGAAGCTTATTATTGTTTGGAGAAATGTAAAATGTTTTTACATATAAGTAAGTTTAATGACATGCATTATGTTTTATTTATTTTCAAGTATGGTTGACTGGATTGTACAGGGGCTCGGACGCATCATACCACAACCAGTACTGAAACCAAAATGTTTCATGTAATCTATCTTGGTGATTTTCATTAACTGTATTACAGATTAGCATGCTGTCTTGTTAATTGTGATGATTGTTTAGTGCTTTGATGATTAGGCTACCTCACAGAGACATGCAGTAAACACACAGTGGCCCAGTCAGAGTTTACAATGTCATTTACTGCTTATTTACTGTCTACATTTGCGCCATCAGCGTCACTAAATATTAAACACTTCTTTAACATTTCTTAAACATCTCTAACAACATCTTTGATTGGTGAGATAGTCCAGCCCCAAACCTGTGTGCAGGATTTCATAAGCACCACAGAGCCACAAGTTTAGAGGAAATCAACTTTTGTTTGTGAATATTAAACCAGGATAGGAGAAAGTTTAACATAAAAAAATCTTTCACCTTTAACACTGCTTTTAATGATTTTCCTCCTCTGTATTTTCTTCTTCTTGATTTCCAGTACAAATATCTAAACATTCTTTAATCAAGACACAAGCATAATGATTCTTGCTTTCTAAAAAATAAGTTCTGATTAAAACGAGAAAAAAATACAGTATATGCCGAAGGGGTAAGAAAAAAAATGTAATTCAAATGAAAAACAAATTTTTCTTACCCCATTGACAGATATTTTGTTTTGTTTTGTTTTAAGCATAAACTTGCTTCATTTTGGTACATTTTTTTAGAAAACAAGACTTGATAGCATATCACTTTGCTTCTTAAGTAAATTAATTTTGATTTAAGAAAATGTTGGTATTTGTACTGGAAAATGCTGAGTAAGAAAATCATTTTTGCGGTGTCAAGGAGCACAATTATATGCAATATTGTTGCCATAAAACAAAAAAGAAAAACATAAATTCCCATGCCACTAAATGCGTTTGCCTATATCTACATTGCCTGCTATAAAAAGCAAGAGTTAGTCTAAATGCTTTGAAAAACAAAACCCATGAGCTGTTTTACTATGCTGAGGATGTTAGCAAAGCCACATTCATCAATATCAGGCTTCACTACAGCAAGTTGGGACATTCTTATGCTGTTTATTGATGTTATTTATCTTTATGTTTTATTGTGAAAGGCTATTGCTAACACAACACAGGCAGCTACCTTACTTTGTTCACTGTATGAAATCAATAATAAATAAATGATTTCAAAAAGCAGATTTTTTGTTTGTCGTGTGGTCAGAGCAAAAATGTGTAAAATGCTTGCAAAAGTGTTTGTGTTATTTGCAACTGCAGCTAAAATGATTTCATTCATTTATAAAATACATTCTGTTCCAGTAAGTTGGAACACTTCAGGACATATACCGTAGGTTTTTCATTAACTACAGTTTTAAACAGTTCTTAGAGCTTACAAAATGTGCAAATTTTGCCATTGGGGTCTAAATGTGTTGCTTTTCAATACATATTGCAGACATACAATGCATTATTAGGCATCTTGAACAGCTGACAATTGCCCAAAACCCCTCTAAAATCATCCAAAACCAAAACAGACCATCCTAATCTGCATGCACATGCTTTGAGACCATCAAACCACTTTGGGCTCCAGTGGGGATCAATGCTCTAATAATGCACAGTTTTTGCCACTGGAATTGAATCTCCATGCTTCGGATTCAGAGAATACCATGTCAACTGTGATGCATTGATTCAAAAACATTCAGCAGAAAAGGAAAACTTAAAAAAAAAAGTTTCTCAGTTTTTGAGTCTAATCTCTATGACCTATAAAGCATGATTCCCCCCCCCCCCCATTGTCGGTGCAGTCTGCATCCTGCAGGACCCGTGTGATATGATGCTGGAGGAGGTGGACTCAGACTGGGAGGCCCAGCAGAGGGAGCAGGGTTCAGGGCAGGACGTCCAGGCTGAGGAGCAGGTGCTGCAGGAGGGCTCATCCCTGCTGCAGGTGCTGCCCAACATCCTGCCGCACGTGCTGGCCATGCAGGAGCAAAGGAGGACGCAGAGACCCAGACTGAGCGCTGGACGCCTCTCATTGAGAGCATCAAGAAAGAAGCGGAGGAGACTGCCATAGCAAACATAGAGGAGAGGTGAGAGCCAATGGTTTGGATCCCAGTGACCTTGTGGTGGATCTAACCATGTGAAGCCATACATATTTTAAAATGGAACAGATTATTGAATCTTTAGTCATACTAAAAAAAGTTTTTAAGTGTCTTATTTGATACATCAGGCTTTTATGGCTCATATAATCTGATAAAGGAGAATACGAAGCTCATAAAAGGAAAAGCCCAGTTTTATTCTCAAACTGAGCAAAAAAATATGCAATTTGGTTCAGTTGCTGATATGTATTTATAAGGGCAAAAAGTAAGATGAAATTTTGATAGCTTGTAATGTAAATCAAGGAGATCGGTATACTAGTATACTTACATAAAATGATATAAATATCAATTGTCACTCTATATCTCCCAATAATGTTTCAGTAAGATGATATTTAAATGTTTAGTTTAATGATTAAAGCTCTGTAGTTTTTATTGTGGAGGCAAAACATAATTTTTCATGATTTGATGCTCCCATTTTAACATGATTTTTCTAAAAATAATTGTATGGATAATAAAGTTAACCTAAATTGCTTTAGTCCAATAAGTGTTCATCTTGAAATATTACTAACAATATAAAAGTTACTCTCACGCTTGCATATTAAAATCGGTAAAGAATATTTTTAGAGTTACACCAAAAGGCATGTTACTTGCTTTTATAAATTAGCAGATGACAGAAGGCATGTAGATGACTGGTTTTTAGAGACCTTAAAAATTTGTGCATGAAATACAGTGATTATAAAAGGCTTTATATGGCTAATAAGGGCTAGATTATACGTATTCTACACATTTAATGATTTTCAAGGTTTATTGCACCAAAATCAGTCGTAGTTTAGTTTTTATGACCATTTTTCGCCCTCTCACTGACCTTATATGGATCAAAGACACATGCACACACACACACACACACACACAGTTGCTTTATTGTCAGAAAAACTACAGAAACATACTCTTCTACTGTATGCCATGTCATGTACTCTATGATTGTATGTAATGCATGATTTCTTCTCAGGTATCAAAATTATTTCCCAGTTGCAATTACAAGTTTCCTAATGGGAAGCTGCACATAAATACCCCCTGAAGTCATACTGTATTTATGATCATATTAATAACATGTGAAAGCATTACATCACTCTGTGTGTGTGTGTGTGTGTGTGTGTGTGTGTGTGTGTGTGTGTGTGTGTGTGTGTGTGTGTGTGTGTGTGTGTGTGTGTGTGTGTGTGTGTGTGTGTGTGTGTGTGTGTGTGTGTGTGTGTGTGTGTGTGTGTGTGTGTGTGTGTGTGTGTGTGTGTGTGTGTGTGTGTGTGTAGACTGCAGCTGGAGCGTGTGGAAGCGGCTCGTATGGCGAAGGATCTGGCCCGGCAGGCTGCAGAATTGGCTGTCAGACAGCTGGAGGAAGAGCACACCACACAGATCATCATCGACACGAAAACTGAAGAGCCGGACAATGAGGAGCAGTAAGTCACAAATTCAGAGAGGAACCCTGTTCTGTGTTTGTTAAGACTGAGATCTGGGGTGTGATAAACCACAAAGTGGCTACAAAAGTTTTTTGCGACCAATACGCTGTCTCTGTATCTTTCATACTATTCCTTTCTCTCTGTCACACACACACACACACACACACACACACAAACACACACATAAACACACTTACAGTGTTCAAAATTCACCTGTTCACTGTTTGTTTTACAAAGACTGCCAAATATCCAGGAGGAAGAGAATGAAGAAGATCCAGAGTAAGTGTCTCCCCTCCCTTCCGCTCTCGCTCCTTGCTTTCTGCCAGTGTCCAAAATTAACACACGCCAGATAACAAAAACAAGTCTTTGGCCTAAAATTTGGGCTAGCTATTTATCTATTTCTATTAGCTTTGTGGTCATCTATATGCTTCGTTACATTTCACTTTATTACATATATGTGCATATTCCTCATTTTAACTAAAATAACACTACTGTTCGAAAGATTGGTAAGTATGATTTTTTTTTATGTTTTTGAAAGAAGATTTTTATATTCATCAAAAATACAGTAAAAACAGTATTATTGTGATATGTTATTATAATTTAAAATAACTGTTTTCTATTTTAAAATGTAATTTATTCCTGTGATGCAAAGCTGAATTGTCAGCATCATTACTCCAGTCTTCAGTGTCACATGATCCTTCAGAAATCATTCTAATATGCTGATTTGCTGCTCAAAAAACATATATTATTATTATTATTATTATTATCAGTGTTGAAAATAGTTGAGCTGCTTCATATATTTTTTTGTATTTTTTGATGAATAGAAAGTTCAAAAGAACAGCACTTATTTGAAATTTTGTAACATTGTACATATCTTTACTGTTACTTTTGATCAGTTGAATATGTCCTTGCTAAAAGAAAGTATTAGTTTCTTTCAGGAAAAAAAAACCTTTTTCAAATTTTTGAACTGTAGCGTGTATATAAAAAATACAAATAATATAATAACAAAGTCACATGTTTTGCTTATGTTTTTTTCTAAAATAAATGTAATTAAATTCAGGTAAATTCTTATATGATTTAATATGATGTAAATTAAATAAAATCTTACATGATGTTGCAAAAGACCCAATGACCTGTGCTGCTGGTCATGTGGTAAACTGAATAAAATTTTATGTAAAAACAATTTTCAGTCAATTTTTTATATTTTCACTGCAGGTAAAGTAGTTACAAAGAAATGGCAAGAAATAAATGTGAAATTTTGTAGAAGACTAAAATAATATTTTCTTTTAAAACATACTCCAATAATCTTTATTTACAACTTTGAAAAATATTTTTTACAGTGTATGATTAATAATCCAAATCTTATGTATTCTATAAAAAAAAAAATGCATGGCTAGAATTTGACTTTCCATTCACAGATGTGGCAGAAACTTAATTTTGGACTCTGCTTCCAACCCTTCAGTGCTGCAGCTGTCCTCACAGCAGAGTGAATGATACATCTCACAGTATGACTGGATGTGAGTTCTTGCTTGCTTCTCTTTACTGCTGTACCATTACTTTATTCTCCTGAGTGTCAGCTGAAGTGCTGTTTGTCCTCTCCGGCTCGCCATACAGGTTACAGCCGCTCTGTGAAGAGAGTGAGGAGGAGAGTGGGGATAATAAGAACACAGAGTAAGGCCTTCATCCTCAGAGCTAAGCAGCAAAGAGCTAGCAGCCTCAGCATTACACTACTGGGGTAGCTGACATGACAAACAAAGCAGTGATAGCAGGGTCCTTCAGCGTGACATTATACTTCATTAAAGCTGCAACACATGCTTTAGCTGCTGTTTATATCTACGCAGTCTCCACACTGCCTCTGTTCCTGTAAAACTAGAGCATACACTCCTGAGAGAAGTATGAAGCCTTCATACATTAATGCAATGTTTTATATTGTCTTTAGGGCTGGGCAGTATTATATGCCAGATATATATTGATATACAGTACAAAATATCTTTAATAACTTTCATTCAATATTCAATAATCAGAAACATCTCAACACAATTGTTTTAAAAAGGTAATTGTGTATAATCCTAATATTGTGAAATATCAACTATTTTATTATATTTTAAAATGTAATTTATTCCTCAGATACTTACTTCCTCAGAGTTTTTCTTTAGTGAAGTGTTCTTTAGTGTCACATGATCCTTCAGAAATCATTCTAATATGCTGATTTGATGCTTAAGAAAAATGTATTATTATTATTATCAATGTTGAAAACAGTTGTGCTGCTTAATATATCTGTGGAAACCATAAAGCATTCTTTTCACGATTCTTTAAATAGAAAGTTCAAAAGAACAGCATTTATTTGAAATACATTTTTTGTAACATTATAAATGTCCTTACTGAATACAATTATTAATTTATTTTGTTAGTTTTCACCCCAAACTTTCGAATGATAATGTATCACAGTTTCCACAAAAAAAATAGTATGCAGAAATGCTGTTTTCAACACTGATAATCATAAAAATACATGTTTTTTGAGCAGCAAATCAGCATATTAGAAGGTTTTCTTAAGGATCATGTGACACTGGAGTAATGATGCTGAAAATTCAGCTTTGCACCACAGGAAAAAATTATATTTTAAAATATATTCAAATAGGAAACAGATATTTTAACTGTAACAATCTTTCACAATATTACAGTATTTTTGATCAAATAAATGCAACCTTGGTGAACATAATAGACTTCTTTCAATAACATTAAAAAGAACATAGAAATTAGAATAAGCAATTTAGCCCATGTAGAGAATATTTCTTTAAATCAAAGCAAACCTCTTTTGAGTGTTGTTTCAGTCTGTAAAATGACAAACCATTACAAATATAGAAGTGACCCACTTTTGAGTACTTTGTACTATTTTGGGCATTATGTCAGATGCTTAATTTAGGCTTCATCTTGCTTTACTGCATCACTATAAACCATTCTGTCTGAAAACCAGAACAGCTGATGCCAAAAAAGCTTTTAGGCCAAAGCACTTAAGTAGAAGTAGAACACCGTTTCAGACCTGCTGCTGCTGCTGTGTATTGCAGTGCTGAATTCAGAATGCCAGTAAGTCATGGAATTCAACTGAAATGTGCAATTTTTATCAACATTTCGCAACCAACTCGACATCCCCTGTAAACAGTGCCAACATGAAAATGTATGTTAGACTGACCTTCGTTAGTTTGTGTATATTAGATTCATATTCTACTATAACACCATCTAAGACATGCCACAAAAATATTTACTAGTAACATTTTTATCATGCTACACCACTACTGGGCAAACAGCTGGGCTACTGAAAAGTTAAGTTGCTAGCACTGCTACTTTTAGTTAAAAGGTGACTTTGTGTGTCAACAATTTAATCTGGCCAGAGGATGTATTATCACTCTTCCCTTCTTCACAAGCAAAAGTAGGAGAAAAGAGTGCAAAAGTTGAGGTGCTCTTGAGACCAGCATTGTCACCATCATACAGTTTGTTGATTTCCATAGTCCTCACCAGGCATGAACTTGGTAAACCAGCTACACCAGAAAAAATGAGAATCTCTTGAACATTTACTCACCCTCAGGCCATCCAAGATATGAATAAGTTTGTTTCTTTATCTGATAAATATAGTATCACATCACTTGCTCACCAACGGATCCTCTGCAGTGAATGGGTGCTGTCAGAATGAGAGCCCAAACAGCTGATAAAAGCATCACAATAATCCACAAGTAATCCACACCACTCCACTCCATCAGTTAATGTCTTGTGAAGAGAAATGCTGCGTGTTGTAAGAAACAAATCCAACATTAAGGCATTTTAACTTTAAACTGTAGTGTCTGGCAAAATACCAATCCACAATCCATAATAGCGCTTCATCCAGTGAAAAAGTCCATCTCCTGTTGTCCTCTCACATCAAAACCCACCAACATATTTGTTTAGAGCTGTTTTGAACTGTTTCTACTGTTCTATATGCGTATTTCTCTCCTGATTCAGAAAGATATGACTTTTTCACTTTTGAAAAAGTACTATTATGTAGAGGACTCTTATTTTAGTTGGGAGCAAAACTTTGAGGTTCAAAAAGTTTTTTTTGACATGACTTTCTCCTTTACTGGAGTTGTGTGGATCACTTGTTTTTATCAACTTTTTGGACTCTCATTCTGACGGCACCCATTCACTGCAGAGGATCCATTGCTGAGCAAGTGATGTAATGCTACACTTCTGCAAATTTGTTCGATGAAGAAACAAACTCAGCAACATGAGTTGGATTTGCCTTGGATGGCTTGAAAGTGAGTACATTTTCAGTACATTTTCATTTTTTGAATGAACTATTCCATAAACCGTAATCTCTTTATGAAAGATCATAAATAACATCATCATTTTCATAATCTAATAACTCGTTCTTGTCAGCTCCTTTGAGTTTTATCTGGTCAACACCTGCAGATCTGATGGGTGGCTTACCAGCCTCTGAATATCTGTGATTGACTGGTTGTGTTGCCATGACTAGACTTCTGCTCAAACCCCCTTTTCAGGAGCCTGGTGGACGTCTGCCCAGCGGAGCCCTCGCCGCACGAGTCTGAGGTCTCAGATCAGGCACCCCAAAGTCCTCCACCACCGCCTGTGACCACTCAGCCTCAACGAGCATCTTTACCTGCTGATGCTGACCAGGTAACATTGCTTGAAACATTTTAGGACAGTACCATTCAGACATTTTTGAATATTATATATTATATTTTTTGAGAAATTAAATGCAACTTTAGTGAATAAAATAATCTTTCTTTAAAAGTAGATTTCTTTCACACTGTAAAAGATTACGTACTGTAAACAAACACTGTTTCAGTCTTTATACTTTAAAATTTCATGTTTCATTCAATGAGTTACATGCTGTTTCTTTATAATTCTTTGTGAAATATATTAGTAATTTCGGAATGAAAATTTTTCAGAGCCTCTGAATTGCAGGTATACACAATTTGAAATGTTGTAAAAAAACAGGGAATTGGTCGTATTTGACTCATCTTATACACGTTTCTTTTATTCATCTTCATTTGTCACAGGAAGAGGAACCTCCTGAAGAAGGATGTGGAGGTCGGTGTGAACATAACACACACACATACTGTACATACAGTGACTATATACAAGTATAAAATATGTGCAGTATAAACCAAACGATCATTACTGTAACTGTTGATATCTAGTTTGCACATAACCAATGCAATGTAATGTGAGCATCCAGTAACTGAAGTGGTCTGCCTATCTGCAGTGCCTGCTAACTGTACTGGCGTAAAGAGCTGGATTCTTCGTATCCCCCATGCTTCTACATGTCTGAGCAGCTTCCATCTGCTGAAAAACAATAATGTTCCCCTGCCCAAGATGCCCTCTGATCTCCTGCTGCTATACCAGGAGATGTCCCAGCTCCCAAAACAAGCCAACCAGTGCTTCCAGAACGTTCTCCACCGCCTCAACATCCTCAAGCCCATGTAGAATGCCTTAGCAGCAGCATGTAGTCTTGGAGTTAGAATCTGTAGCTAGTGGATTTTATTCTTAAAACACCCACAGCCATCCCATGCTGAAGTGCCCTAAAAATCACATCATCCCGTGCTTGACACCTATAGACATGATTTCGAAGTGCCCTGCAGTTACAGAAAGACACCTAACCTCCAGCAATCTCTTAGGTGAACTGACTGTGCTAGATAGTGCTGTGCTGTGCTGTGCTGCCTGTTTTGTGCCAGTTATCTGTTGCTAATGCAAGTACCAATGTTACTATAGTTCACACTTAAGGTTATGGCTTCTTCAAAACTCAACCACATAGTGTGCGCTATTGACATGAATCTTGCCTCAGATCTTGTGTCCTGTTGAGGAGAAATGTGCTGGACAATAAAAAGACTGAAAAACCCCTCATACTGACAGTGTTCAGACTCTGAAGTCTGAATATCAAAGAGATCTGGGGTTCTTTTGACTTGCACACAAAATGTTAGCAGGGATCGAGAGTGCAAGCATTTCGTTTGTGACTAAAAAAGATGTGTGCAAAGTGTGAAATGCATTTAGGAGCATGTGTTAGACAAATTCCTGTGGGTCATTTAAAAGTAAAATAAAAATGTTTTATGAAATTCAAGTCCCTCCTATTTTTAAATTTGTAGCCTGCAATAATAAATGATAGACATTTCAAAATAAGAGTCCTGGTGTATTTCGGTTAAGGCTAGAAGGGAGACAGCTGTGGCTACTGAGCATGCGCACATCAATATAGCGTAATTTTTGTCACACTGTACAACAAGAATTACTATTTTTACATTATTGTAAAGGGTAGGTTTAGGATTGGAGTAGGTGTAGACATTAATAAAACACAATCTAATAGGTAGAAAATTAAATTTCATTGTTAGTTTCCAGTCGGAGCTCTATCCCTTCTAGCCACAACCGTGTATTTCAGGCGTTATTATAATAAAAAGTCTTTTTGTTTTGTTTTGTTTTGTTTTGTTTTGGTTATTATTGGTTATTTGGTTACAAATTCGGTTATATATATATATATATATATATATATATATACACACACACACACAGTTTATGCAGACAGAGTTTATTGTGTAACTAAATAACCAATGATAACAAAAAAAAACTTTATGCATAATGCAGGACTTACGCAATATAATAGATTACAATAGGCCTATAAATATTTAAATAAGTATTAAATACAGTTTGAAGCCTGGAGTGCTTCTTGTATTCTAATAAAGGTAAAAATTTCTTCTATCAATTTTCATTGTGCTCCTTTGGGGAAAACAGTTTAAAGTGCTGATCTGAGATCCATTAAATCGTGGAAAAAAAGATCAGCTTCAGCATTGCGATTGCAAATTCAGATGTTAAATTTTTGTTCGTTCTGTATTCGGTTTACTATTTAAAGAATGTAAATATTCAGCTCAGTAGCATTTCGAGTTATAAGATTTATTATCCACAGCATGATTCAATGCCGTGGTTATTTTTATCAGTTTGTGTGTTTCTTTCTAGAGTATCTGATCGTAGTTGGTACATACTAAAAAGCTTTTTGAGAATCTCTAAAATTAAGATTTCAGTTTTAAAATGTCATTGTGTGTGCTTTCAGAAAGCACAAATGTGAAGCCAGCACTGAAGGTAGAGGAAGTGGATGATGGAGAGATGAGCGTTCCCAAAATCATTGTGCCCTCAGAGTTAGACTCAATGTCCCTCACTGTTCCTGTAACAAATCTGACGGCCCGCAGGTCAGTTTTTATCCATCTGATCTAATAATATGATTTAGTGGCTAAATATTATGCATGAATATAATGCTATTTTTCTGAAAGTCTTGTTTTTTTTCACCCTCAGCAAAGCTGTTGATTCAGAGTAAGTTTTTCTTTATCTAGGTTTGTAAAACTACACCTGCTATAGTAAAGACTGTAATGTATGTTGTTGTTCAGAAGAATGCAGGAGGAAATGGCTCCTGGTGAGGAAGATGAAGACATGAACAAGTCTGATCTACTTACTGTGGATGAGTGAGTCTTTAAAAATCCAAATAGTTGCTTGTTTTTTGTTTCAAAACCCTTCCTTAGATTCAGCTGAGATGTCAATCTGACATGACTTCCTCTGATATGTTGTCATTTCCTGCAGAGGCCTTGAGCGTCCGGCGTCTGCAGCCAGTCAGACAAGTATTGTTGTGAATGAGCGTCTGCAGGAGCTGGTCAAGCTGTTTAAAGAGAGAACAGACCGCGCTAGAGAGAGACTGGTCGATCCAGACGAGTCTGATGATGAGAGCCCTTCAGCGTGTGAGTAGACTTTTATTTGCGTTTTATTTTACTGTATTAGTTCAGTGATGTCAGGTCAAGGATCGATAGTTCCTTCACCTTTGATATTTGAACCCCAGCTCCGGCCAAAAAGCCCAGTGAAGGCCCACCTCCACCACCTCCTCCAGAGGAAAAGAAAGATGCTGAGGAGAAGGCCGAGGAGGAGGTTAAAGTCTTCGAGTTTATGGGATACAAGTTCCCAGTTCCTCAGTTCAAAATGCCCCAGATTCCTGCTTGGCTGAGAGCCATACCGGACCACCGTTTCCCATCCAGCATTGATCCCTACACAGGTGAGATTGTAGAATTTTACAAATTCTGTGTTGTCTGTTTTAATTTTTCTGGATTTATGGTTTAATGCAAAATGTAATCAGTCAGTCAATTTAATTTAAATTGCAAACTGAAATTTAACAATTCTTTTTTGGGGGGCAAACAAAGTGCTGCACAACAGAGGTTTACTGTTAAAATAAAAATAATGGAAGAAAAATGTATTATTCTGTAAAAAAAATAATGTTTTCAGAATTATATTATTATTATTACTTTGAGACGTAAATTCTACTCTGCAATAGAAATATATTTCAGTCATAATTTCTTCAAGTTAACCCAAAATTTTATTTTGGCAAAATGTCACGAAGACCTTTGAGTTTGTGTGTATCTGACAAGTTTTTATCAAATTTAATGTTAAAATGCTGTATAATGTCATACTGTATACTGTAGGCCTGCTGATTCTTTCTTTCGCAGACTTGATCTACGTGGTGTGGCTGTTCTTTGTGACGTTCGCGTGGAACTGGAACGTTCGGCTGATCCCTGTGCGCTGCACTTTCCCGTACCAGACGCCTGAGAACATTCACTGGTGGCTGCTGATGGACTACTTCTGTGACGGCATTTATATTCTCGACATCTTTGTTATGCAGCCCAGACTGCAGTTTGTGAGAGGAGGGGACATTGTGGTGAGCAAGAGCATCCTGCTGTGACGAACACAACGTCAGTTAACTTCTGACAACCAGAAAGTGTAGCAAATGAAATGTTTTGCTTGAAATTGTAGAAGCCTGTTTCCGCCACAGAATAAAAAAAGTGCATTGTGACTTTTTATCTTACAATTAAGACTTTTTTCTCGCAATTCTGAGTTTACATCTCGCAATTCTTAAAAATGTCAAAGTGCGAGATAGAAACTCAGAATTGTGAGATAGAAACTCAAGAGCTACGAGATATAAAATCACAATTCTAAAAAGAAAAGATATAAACTCGCAGTTGCACAGAACTAAGATAAAAAGTCGCAACATTTTTAATTTGTTTATTTTTCATTGCTTGGCAGAAACAAAAAACAGAATTGTGAGATTTGAACTCAAAATTATGATGATTATGAGAAGTAAACTCAGAATTCTGAGGGAAATTTTGAGTCAGAATTGTGAGATATAAACTCAGAATTGCGGAAAATAAAGTTTATATATCGCAATTTGACTTTCGTCTAAGAATTGTGAGACAAACTCAGAATTGCCAGCCCGATCTCACGGCAATTCGTACATATTTTACGAGGTGGCTAATTAGTACGAATTCGTACGAATTAGCCACCTCGTAAAATATGTACACTACGAGTTGCCAATTCGTATGAATTTGTACGAATGACCTACACCTAACCCCGCCCCTAAACGTACCCGTCACTGGGGTTTAGACAAATCGTACTAAATCGTACGAGTGAGGTCGTACGAATTCGTACGAATTAGCCACCTCGTAAAATACGTACGAATTGCCGTGAGATAGCGTTGGAATTGCAAGGAAAAGGTTTTTTTTTGTTTGTTTGTTTGTTTTTCTCTGAATTGTGAGAAACAAAGTCCAAATTGTGAGATATACAATTAGAGAACAGGTCAGAATTACGAGTCGTCAGAATTATTTTTTATTAATTTTATTTTTATTAAACAGGCTTCCATACTGTTGTTCTTTAAAATGAATGTCACTAGATTTATGTTTTGTTGCAATATAATGTAGTGCCATTCATACATTTGTATGTTTTTAGGCCACTGTATGTTTTATTTTGTTAATGTCTATTGATGTTTTTTTTATGTTTTGTCTGGCTCAGTGTGACAAAAAAGATATGAGAGACAACTACAGGCAAACAGAGCGATTCAAGGTAAAACTTATTTTCTACTAAATCTATGCAATGACACTAAACAAATAACTTTAGTCAGTTAGTGAAACTTCCATTGGTGTGTTTATGTTTCAGATGGATGTGATCAGTCTCTTTCCACTGGATTTGCTGTACGTCTTCACAGGCATCAAATCGCTCTTGAGGTTCCCTCGCCTTCTAAAGGTAACAAAAAAACGCACCAACTCTGTTCTCATCCCCCTTTCACACACATATCCTTAATACTCACACTTATTCTGTGCCTCTTTTGCAGTACAATGCATTCTTTGAGTTTAATGATCGTCTGGAAGCTGTGATGAGCAAAGCCTACATTTACAGGTAAGACCAGATTCCACCACTAGTGGTCACTATAACACAAAGCAGATACCTCTTAAAGGGACAGTTCACCCAAAAATGAAACTCATTGTTATGGATTGCAGGGTGATCCGGACGAGTGCATACGTGCTGTACTCTCTGCACTGTAATGCCTGTATTTTCTATAGGGGTTCTGACTATGAAGGACTGGGTTCTACCAAATGGGTCTATAATGGCAAAGGAAACAGGTGAGCTTATCAGTCTCTGTCTTTTTCTCAGTAGTATATTGTGCACAGTCAGGGCCGTAGCTAGAGGATTGGGGGCCCCCTGAAAAAATATTGATGTGGGCCCCACCCACACACACATATCATATACTGTACAATATACAAGCATGGAACCAAATTGCATGCTTTTTTGTGGTTTGCATAATATCTCAGTTATACAACTAATAAAATATTAGAATTATTCACAGAACATGGGCCTATATAGTAAAATTCCTGGATTTTGTGGGGCCCCCTGGGCGGTGTCACCACCTTTCACCCCACTAGCAACGGCCCTGTGCACAGTGGAGATAATGTAATATGAGTCTGTGTTTGTGGCAAACAGTTATATTCGCTGTTACTACTTTGCTGTGAAGACTCTGATCACCATCGGAGGTTTGCCTGATCCCACCACTGTCTTTGAAATTGTCTTCCAACTCGTCAACTACTTCGTAGGAGTCTTTGCTTTCTCCATCATGATTGGTCAGGTGGGAGTCATACAAGATGGAAATTCTTTTTCAAAAAAGAAAAAATGTCAAGGTCATATTTTACCCCAAAATTAAAAGAAAGAGCTAAGAAATTGTATTTTTCATAAAGAAAATAAGGATCACTTATTTAGGATCACAAAGTATCAATATTTTCATTATAATTCCACCAGAGATCTCATTACTGTAATATGAGACAGTAATAAATACTTAAAAAATGTATCTTTTTTGGTAGTACAGTAATGAGTTTCGGGGGAATTGTGTAAAAATAATGAAAATGTATGTTTTATTGTAATTATTTAGCAGGTTATTTTTTACAGTTATGGTATTATCTAATCAGAGTTAATTTAGTTAAAACTAAAAAACATTAAAAACTAAACTAAAATAATACCTAAAACTAATAATAACTAAAACTGAAACCATTAAAAAACATTTGTTCTTTAAAATAAAATCAACTTATTTTATTTATAGGTTTATAAGTATAATAATGTCAAAAACATAAAAAACTACTACTAAAATAAAAATAATAACAGAAAATATAAAAATAAAATAACTCAAAATATTAACAAAAATGATACTAAAAACCCCTTGTATCTAATTAGAAGCACTAATCACCAATGAGATAAAAAAAAATCACTAATCACTAATGAGATTTTCTATTTCTATTAAATAGAAAAAAAATCCCAGATTTTGGTTAATTAGACTTGTAGGAATAAAATGTAATAAAATATAAAAATACGATAAAATAAAAAATGTATTACATAAAAAAAAAATTTTTAAATATGTGTTTGACATAAGAAAATAAAAATCTTTGTCTTTGTGCAAATTCTAATTTCTTATTTTTGTCTTGTTTTTGAGCTGAAATATGCTTCGGCCACTGATCTGTATATAGTATGCCACTTTAAAGATGATCAAATGATAAAACTCCATGCATTGTAAAGTCTTGTTTTCCTCTGCGCTGTGTGTGTGTGTGTGTGTGTGTGTGTGTGTACACACAGATGAGAGACGTAGTTGGAGCTGCCACTGTAGGTGAGGCCTATTACAGACACTGTGTGGACAACACCGTCAAATACATGAGCTCCTACAGGATCCCCCGTGAGGTCCAGAACCGCGTCAAGACCTGGTACGACTACATCTGGAAGTCGCAAGGCATGCTGGATAAGCAGAATTCCATTGCACTAGATGTTTTCATATGATATGTGTGTTTTGGCTGTTTCATGATCCGTTTGTCTTCAGATGAACAGGAGCTACTTATACAGCTGCCAGATAAGATGCGTCTGGACATCGCTGTAGATGTCAACTACAGCATTGTCAGTAAAGTGGCGCTCTTTCAGGTGAGTGTCTATTATTTCACTCTTTTCTTTCTGTCATGAACACACACCAAGAATGAAAAAGTCTAAATGACAAAGTCAAAATGCTGCTGGAAAAGCAGTCCATTCCATTTCCAGGCTGGTTTGTTGCTGGTCCTAAGTGGTCTTGCTCCAGACCAAGAAAAATACAACAAAATCTGTTTACGTTTTTAAATAATATAGAATAAAAAATAAAAATTAAAAAAAAAAAATTTTATTGTGTTGCATTGATACATCATATTGTTAGTCATTTGATCAATGCATTGATCCATATGAACAAAAATTATACTTTGTACCATCTTAAAAAATACTCCCTTAAACCTTACATTGTGATTTAATAAATCAATAAAAAAAATATTCATTCAAAGGAAAAAGGTTATTTATTTTAAAGGCCATACACTGAAAAAAGGTGTAATTACTTGGTTTAATCCACATGAATCAGTAACTTAATATGTTTAGGTAACTGGTAACCCAGTTTAACTGAAATTGTTCTGAATCCAAACATAATTAAACATTAAAAACTATCAAGTCTTCCCCTTTTCTCATCTTCCTGAAAAACACAAAAAATAATACTTCATTTTAACACTTTTACTCTCCTAATTAAATCCCATGCAAAGCATGCTGGGAATTACAGATTAATTATTTCAACATCAAAAATCCTTTTTGGGTACTCAAATAATTATTCTCAAGTAATAGTAATCACAAATAATATGACTGAGTAAAATGTAAAATCTGTGTACTTCCATTGTTTCAGTGTAAAAAAAAAAGTTATCTATGTAATTTTTCATCAAAATCCAATAACTCGATCGCCTCTGAAACAATTTTCCTGACATGGCCAAGCGCTATTATTTTTTAATGCCTCCTGTCTAAACATCTGTCATATAGAGAGAGATCACTTTTCACCATCCAATTAGTTCTCAATGGATTAACTCATTTAGTTTCTCTTTGAATATCCTGTTTCATCTGTTTAAAATGTCACAGTGTGAGACTGTAACAGGTTGCGAAAGCTGTTGAGAAGTCTTTGTCTTTTGTTTGTTCCAGGGATGTGACAGACAGATGATATTTGACATGCTCAAGAGGCTGAAATCTGTGGTGTACCTTCCAGGAGACTTTGTTTGTAAAAAAGTGAGCAATATGTCATTTACTATTTTTGTAATTTACTGTACATGCTTTGCTACTGCCTTGCAAAAATATTTAAAACCTCCAGTAGATAATCTCAGTATATGTCCAGTATATTTGAAGGTTGTCTTAGTAAAGGTCACATGAAACAGCCACCATGAAAGAGCCTTTTATCTGTTAGCATTTTGAACTGACTCTTGTCCCGCTCGGCTGTGCCGGTCAGGGTGAGATCGGCCGAGAGATGTACATCATCAAAGCTGGAGAGGTGCAGGTGGTTGGAGGGCCTGATGGGACGACGGTGTTTGTGACTCTGAGAGCTGGCTCTGTGTTTGGAGAAATTAGGTGAGTAATAATTATTGAAGACACAACTTTCATACCTCAGGTGCTGATCAGGTCAGCGCCGTGGCCTAACGGATAGAGAGTCGGACTTGTAACCTGAAGGTCGTGGGTTCGAGTCTCAGGTCCGGCAGGGATTGTAGGTGGGGAGAGTGAATAACCAGCACTCTCTCCACCTTCAATACCACGACTGAGGTGAGACCCTTGAGCAAGGCACCAAACCCCCAACTGCTCCCCGGGCGCCGCAGCATTGGCTGCCCACTGCTCCGGGTGTATGTTTGCTACTGTGTGCATGCACTTGGATGGGTTAAATGCAGAGGACAAATTCCAAGTATGGGTCACGATACTTGGCCACACACCCCTTCCCCCCCTTATATTATGACAGCTGAATAAAGTCATATGTGACCTAATAGGAAAAGTACTACTTTAATATATTATTTTTGTAGTATGCAATATGTACACTGTATTTTTCTGCATACATAGCTTTACCTACTACGTTTGCCAAAATATACTGTATCCCAAAATGCAATGCCCTCAACTTGACCTTTCATGTTAAAGGAACGGTTCACCTAAAAATTAATTTTTTGTAAACATTTACTTGTAAAACTGTATAATCCTCTATAAGTTTCTTTCCTCTTCGGGATATAAGAGATATTTTGAACAGTGTTGACAATTGAGATATTTCATATCTTCTTTTAAGTTCCAATTATGAAAGAAAGCCATACAGGTAAGTACATGATGAATGAAGCATTATCAAATGCAGTTTTCTTGTAGAAAAATTTAGCTTTCGACTTTTGCACAGTATGCTCAAAGTTAGGACATTTTTGTTTCCATCAGTGTATTTTAATGTGAATTTTGGGATATTACTTAAACTCTGATTGGAAATGCCAAGATGCACATAAAATCTTAAAATAAAACATATGCGCTCAGTTGAGATGGATAATTTTTTTTTTTTTATCCGTTGAGAAGACATGCGGAAAATCGATGGAAACACATTTACAATAAATTCCTCAGTGTGCAACAAAAACTCATGTGATTTTGGCTCAGCAGATCATGTGATTGGATAACTGAACTAAGCAACACACCATCTCAAATATTATTTTAATCATTTTGAAATGCCTGAGCCAAAGTCTGTCATCAAAATAATTTGCTTTAATCACCTCTCACATGATTGAGTTCACAAACATCAGACATCCAAACGCAAGATAACATGACATCATTTGTTGTTGCATTTCGTTTGGCAGAATTCATTTATTAGGTAGGAAATTACAGCCACAGGCTTTCTCAGCTGCAGCAACTATATGATTTTTATTATTTATACTTTGCACCAGTTTCCCAGAAAGTGGTGATTTGGTTCTTTTGAATACATGGGATGGAAACGGTGCTTCTTATGCAAATGTTTTATGCAATATCTGCAACTTTGGATGGAAAAATAGCTAGTGTGAGAAAGATAAATCACGCTTTATGTGTGAAAAGTCAAAGTCTGACTGTTTTTGTGTGTGTTCACTCCATCAGTTTGCTGGCGGGTGGTGGCGGGAACCGACGAACAGATAATGTGAAGGCCCATGGTTTTGCCAACCTCTTCATCCTGGACAAGAAGGACCTGGCAGAGATTTTAGTTCACTACCCAGAGTCCCAGAAGCTACTGCGCAAGAAGGCCAAGTGAGAGGGATCAGAGCTCGAACCTCAACCAAGAGCCCCAGCAATCCTTACACACACACACACACACTTCATCCAGCGCAGTGGTCTGAGCCATTTACAGCTCTGTATCACACTCACAGATCTCTATAGATTAGCCATGTTTCTCTATCTTTCTGTTTATTTCTGTTTCTCTCTCTACATCCTCCTTTTGCCTCCTTTCTCTTTAGTGGAAGGAGGAACTTGGGAGATTAGTGTTTGATTTTGTTAGTAATTGAGATACTGAAGAAGGTGAATGTAGTCAGACATGAGTTGCATGATGCATTCACCCGTGAGTCCAATTTACTGTGTGTGTGTGTGTGTTTGTGTGTGTGTGGTGAATGATGTTATGAAAGTGCTTGAGATCGTGTCATCTGATGTCATCTCAAACCTCATGGAGGTCCGCTTCCTGTTAGAGTTTCAGTGATGCACGTGCTAGCTTACAACTGAACTTCCTGTCATCCTAATGAGTTTGTCTTCTTCCATAGGAAAATGTTGACCAAAGATAAGAAGCCTGCAGATGAAAAGGGCCAGGCTAAAGAGACGGATGAGGTCATCCCGCAGCGGGCGGAGACGCCCAAATTATACAAGGCTGCACTGGAGGTTGGCACAGGACAGACTTTTGAAAAGCTGAAGGAAGCATATAAGGGAGCAACTCTAGAGGTATTTATATCCCCGTTATGATGCTTTAGGCCAAAAACTTATTCTGAAGACAGACAATAACTCTGGGTGAGAAACTTTAAGAAAAACCTTTAGATGCATGGTAATAAATCAACAACATCAAATGTCATTGGTCCTCACATGTCTTGAGACCAAACAGGATTTACAGCAAACTTTAAGTGATGCATCTAACCATAGTTTACATTTATACATTTGGCATATTTGGCATTGATTTTCAGTGAATAACTTAAATGTCAACTTAAGACTTGAATATATGATTGGGTATGTTTAGGTTTGTCAGTGGTTTAACTTTTGCTGATTTAACTATAGTTAGCAACATCTCTTCAAACGTTTGCTTCACCTTGACAGAAATTGAAAATTGAAAAAGAGAAAACTGACCGTAGAAGATGACCAAATTAGTTCAGTAGTCAAAATATCAATATGATAAATATCTTGCTTGTTGCTATTATATGTGAATTATAAATGGGGACAATACATTTTTGTAAGTTTTTGTTTTTTAATTGTTTTGGGTTCCATATACTATTATTATAATTAATAATTATTATGATGTTTGCAGGTCAAACTGACCCTAAATTGTTTTAATATAGTTCACCAAACATCACACTATGAAAAATAGCAACTAGGAGCCATTGCAAATAGCAAACAGATCAAAAGAGCATTATTTTACAACAAAGTTATGACTTTACAAATGGACAAAATAATATGTAAGAAAATAAATAATTGAAAATATGATAAAAATGTTTGTACAGTGTTTGTTTCCATTTTTACAAAGTGTGAATATACTGTATACAGTAATTTTACATTTTTTTAACTTTTCAAATGTTTTTTTATGTTTGAGCTTTTGGAAACGGATCTTTTCTTATCCCTAATTAGACGTTTTAGGCTCATTTAGAGCACAAAGTATGTGCTTTCTGCAAACTCTAGATGGCACAGGGTCGTTAACGCAAATTGATGATATTCATAGCATTAAACTACTTGCCACAAGCTGATTAGTTCATGTTGCATACGCAGCCAATGAGCTTACTGCTTTATGTTTAAATGGCTGGTTAGCATTCATTAGAGCAGTATGCAGTGTGCTTTCAGAGTTCCTCTGAAGCCCTCCACCTTCCCCAGCTCCACCTGTATAGATCTGCTACGGGTTATTTTATATGCTATTTGTGCAGCAACAGTATGTCTTAAATACTCACAGCACTGCATCGACATATGTATTGGCAGTAGCGAGTTCCTGTACTTGCTTTGCAGCAGCAGCAATAATCTACAACAGCAGCAGCAATTCATCGGCAGCAGCATAGCAGATCTGTTCCACCAAGACCAAATACATTAACATTGTCATATCAATTAAACGCTAAAATCTTCCGAGAGTTGTCATGATAGGAATGTAGCTGTTACATGTGTTGTTTAGTTTAGATGTGTGTAGGAATTACTGTGTTACACCAATTACACCAGAACTTTCAGAAACTTTTAAAATTGTGTGCAAAACAATCCCACACCCTGTTCAGGCCCTGTTATATAGCACATACAAACAGTAT